>CM021107.1:629337446-629463266 GCA_007115665.2 Sequoiadendron giganteum
AGGGTTGAGGGATTAAGAGGGTATAGGGGATGAGGGATTAGGGTTTAAGGGTTTAAGGGTTGAGGATTGAGGGTTGAGGGATTAAGAGGCTATAGGGGTTGAGGGATTAGGGTTTAAGGGTTGAGGGTTGAGGGATGAGGGATTAAGAGGGTATAGGGATTGAGGGATTAGGGTTTAAGGGTTGAGGATCTCTCTTTCTCCCACTCTCCCCCTCTATCCCTCTCTCTCTATCTCCCACTCTCCCCTCTATCCCTCTCTCTCTATCTTCCACTCTCTCCTTCTCCCTCCCTTTCTATCTCCCAGTCTCCCAGTCTCCCCTCTCTCCCTCCCACTCTATCTCCCACTCTCTCCATCTCTCTTTCTCCCACTCTCCCCATCTCTCTTTCTCCCACTCTCCCCCTCTATCCCTCTCTCTCTATCTCCCACTCTCCCCTCTCTCCCTCCCACTCTATCTCCCACTCTCTCCATCTTCTCTCCCACTCTCCCCCTCTCTCCCTCCACTCTATCTCCCACTCTCTCTCCCTCTCTCTTTCTTCCACTCTCTCCTTCTCCCTCCCTTTCTATCTTCTAGTCTCCCACTCTCTCCTCTCTCCCTCCCACTCTATCTCCCACTCTCTCCCTCTCTCTTTCTCCCTCCCACTCTCCCCTCTCTCCCTCCCACTCTATCTCCCACTCTCTCCATCTCTCTTTCTCCCACTCTCCCCATCTCTCTTTCTCCCACTCTCCCCCTCTCTCCCTCCACTCTATCTCCCACTCTCTCCCTCTCTCTTTCTTCCACTCTCTCCTTCTCCCTCCCTTTCTATCTTCCACTCTCCACCTATCTCACTCCCACTCTCTCACAAACTCCTATACTCTAAAAAATACACTAAGAAAATGAAATTTCACATAACGCGCTCGCGTTATAACGCGAGCGCGTTTAGTAGTCCACTAAAATGGTAAAAAATATATATACCTGTGATTTGAAGGCTCACAATTTGCATATTCCCCTGGTTCTGCGCGTGCTCCGACAAAAAATATCTTTTTGATGATGTTGTGAAGTGTGCAAGCATCTTTTTCACATTCCATCACCTTTTCCATGATCTTTTTACCACCTTTGCATGAAATAGCAGATTTTCCACATTGAAAGACATATAATATCAATTGAAGTTTAAATTCCATTGAAAACTGATATATAATTGAAGTGTGGAAGGGAACAAGCTTTTGAACAAGTCAAATTGTTGTGGAGTTTGAAGAAAGAAGAAGCTAAGGCTACATAATTAGGTTGAACTCCTCCATTTGAAAGTCTGGTTTTTAAGGTATGTGAAGTTGTTACAAATTTTATTTCATTCTATTATGGCTTGCTTTCATTTTTTGTTTGTCATTATAACCTTAGGTTGTCAATGCACATTTTAAATTACCAAATTATATACACAATTAGTTACACTTGCCAATTACCATCTTACACTTGCCAATTATAGAAATTCAGAACAATTCACCAAAATTCATCCTTTAAGACAACTCCAAGCCTCTCCCATTCATCTGAAGGGTCCAAAAAGCTTCCAATACCTCTGCACAAACTGATGTAGTACAAAGGAAGAAATCAACACCTTTCTTGACACACGCATTCAACTATATTTCCCTTCACAAAACATTTGATTCGTATACTCAAATTAGCATCAAGAGTTCCCAATTCCTTAAGGACCTTCAAAACACCTTCAAAAATATTGAAAATAACTGATTACAATCAACTAGGCTCCTCAAAAAATAAACCAATGATTATGTCATTCACAAGTTGTTTAGTTCTAGGTCTCAAACCAAGATAATTTCTAGGTCTTAGGACCTTACCTGCTCAACTAGGCTTCCAATACAAAAACCCCCATTTTTCAAAGCAAAGAGGGAGGATTTATAGAAACTCCTATACTCGGGCCTTCCCAGACCATTCCAAAGCATCAAACATCTTCAAAATACCCTGCACAAGGTCAAAAGTTCATTACATAGACCACTCCTTCAACAATTGATGGGGAGTCTTATCTTTCAAGAGCAATCTTGCTCTTCCCAAGACTTATTCTTTGGTCTTCCTAGGGTATTCCTCCCTACCCTACTTAGGGATCCCTTCTAAACCCCTCTCACCTCATAAGACTCTCCACCAATTTCAAATTCTTCACCATTGCTCTCAATTCACCACTAAGCTTCCGTGGGCTCCACACTGACCCAAAGTGTCCTAATCACTCCAGGGGCTAGGAAAGGGTATTCTCACTATCCCCTTGTTTATTTGACTTCTCACTGATCCATCTCATAGGATTCTTTCACCTTGTACCCATCGCTTTCTTGAAAAACCCAATTTTAGGCCTTGTAGCCTTTTGCCCAATTAAGCCTCCTAGAACCCGTTTTCTTGGTTTTTCTCAAAAATGGTCTTAACAATCCCAAAATATTTTTATAGATTACTTCTAGTGGTACCCTAGGCTTTAATATTTACCATATTTTTAGTCCCTTTGGCATCCGTACATAGGACTGTCCTCATACCCCCTATTTTCAAGGGTTTCTAGGGTTCTGACTCCTTTTTCCAACTTTGAGGGCTTCAATGACCTCCTCAAATCTCCTCCTTGCAAGAACATGTCTGGAATACATGTTCCCACACTCTCTTGGTATTTATTGGCACAAACCAATCCATTTAGCAACTTTCTTTACTGCTGTCCTCTCCAAGCCACTAGCCAGAATGCACTCGCACTCGCCTAGTTCTTGATGAATTCACCATCTCCCTGCAAACCAAGACACCACACACCATATGTACACTATAAAAATAGTCCCCTACTTGATTCAAAGTGGCCATGGTAGCCTTTCCATGAGAATTCAAGTGGGGATCATTATTTCCAAAAACTGGCCTTAACCGGCTATGAGACCAAAAACTCTAAAAACTTGCAAAATAGAAAGCAATTGAACTAAATGGTTAATATAATGCTTCACACAGTAATTAAGTGACACAATTGAAAGACTCAAAGCATTAGACATGTCTTTTCAATCCATTCTTGACTAGATGAAGGCACAAAAATAGAAATTCAATGAAATTTGCACTCTTTCAACTCACAAATTCCCCTTCCAAAACTCCAAATCGTACAATAGATTTACCACATGCTCAATTAGGGTTTTTATGACCTTATATACCTTTCTCCCATGTGCTAGGACCCTTCATTCAGGCTTAGAGCATCATTAATGCCCTTTTCCCCCTTTTAGGACAAATTGCCAAGTCTACATGGACTAATTTGCCTAATTTCATCATTCAGGCTTCTCCAAACTTCAAGGCTCTAGACTACCCTAAGTTTGCCTTAACTCACACATAAATGAAGCCTTTAATGACATATATTTTTCAGTTATCTTGAATGGATACATTTTTTAGGAACTAATATTCGTCTCATTACCATGGTATAGATAAAATTATCCGCCATGCCGAAGAAAAAGACAAAGAGGAAACTAACAGATGAAGAGAACGAAACCTTGAAAGAAAAGGAGAGAGTTCGGGTGGCGGCATATCGTGAAAAGAAGAAATTGGAAATGATTGATGAAAACAACCCGATTGTAGAGGAACCTCAACCATCAAAAAGAGAACAAGAATTGGCAGCACAAAAGGCACGAATGCGAAAGCATCATCGTAAGACAGATTCAGATACCGTAGTTGGAGACACACACTCTACGACAAGTGAATATGAAGGGACACCATTAAGCACAAGCGAATACAGAGGAACACCATCTAGCACAAGTGAATATGGATGGACACCATCTACTGCATGTGAATATGGACGGACACCATTTACCGCAAGTGAATATTGTTGGACACCATCCAACACATTTCAAGTTGAGAGTACATAATCACTCGAAATTGACAAAGAAGGTATGCCATCATTCCCATGTGAACCTCAAGGTATGTCTTCTTCTCCACCCTCGATCGAAGGTATGCAATCTAGCCCACCTCAATTAAATATTGATGAAATTGCTAATGTTGAGATGCATGTACCTAGGAGAACACCACCAAGAATTTTGCATAGAAAGCCAAAGTATTTGATTAATATTGATGATGATATTTTGCAGCACATGGAAGGTAAGATTTCAACATGCACTTGTAGAAGATATGCTGAAGGGATTTAAGAATGATTCTTTGAAAGGCTAAATGAGACTGCAAGATGTCAACTATTTGTTGAAATGATGTGAGGTGTAAAGTATAGGAACATCATGAAGACTCTTGGGTTGAGAACATCGAATGCATTGAGTGAAGACACCATTGTGAAGAATCTAATGGATGCTTATGAGAGTGTGGGTAAGACTTCACGCTCAAAGGATAGTAATATCACCTGACGTGTCATTACATCGACTTTGGTAAGTTGTCAAACAAAGAGAGCTCACCTAATTAAAAAGACTAGTGAAAAAAAAGGAATTAGTAGAAAGACTTTATCAAGAGCCATTCAAAGGCGGCAAAGAATTGAGGGCAATGATACAAATGAATTATGGGTGTTCTCGAGGAGACTGCCATGAAAAGATAAAGAATTTGTCGAAGCCTTGAGAACACTAACTGAAGAGTATTGGAAGAATAATACAAGGCCATCTCCGAATCAAAGGGATGTGGTAAGAAGGAGAATCGGTAGTTGAAATCATGAGCCACATCCAAAGGATTTTTTGGATATGACTCAAACCCAATTTTTTTAGAAATTTGATAATGATTATCCTCAAATTAGTATTTCTCAAATATTTTTTGAACTACTTAAACTTTTTATGTCAAGATAAATCACACACCCACTACTTGTTGTTGTAGACTACATATTTAATTTTCTAGCCATTACGATGTTTATCGTTCTATATGTTTAGATTTGCATACTAACGATGTTTTGCAGGATTGTGGCATAGAAGCTCCACCAAAATCTTCAAGAGAGTTCTTATCAAAATTTTTATGTGAAATAGAGGATGGCCATATATTCTATAGGACAACATGCTTGGATGGTTCATGTGAGCATTGCGGTGGCTTCCAGTGTATGCCAGTATGTCAACATATGGAAAGCACATATGAGGTGTGCCAAAAACTAGTAGAGTTCGGGAAGTATAAAATAGTGGCATATGCTACAAAAGATGGGTCTCAAGCAAAAAGGTGTGATTTGGTTATTGAGAAGATTCCAATGTAGAAATTTATGACCACATTTCGTGACAGTATACTATTTGAGTATGCAATGCATACCCATATAGCTCGATGGTTGGACACGCAGTTCAAGCTATGCAAGGACACCTTTCCAATTGGAAGCATAGTATCCATGGTTGAATTTACAAAGAACTACACTCTACAGCCACAACATGAGGTGCAGTCATAGTATTACAACTCCACACAAGTTTTGATATTATGCACATAGCATTCATTCATGCATTTGATAGTACAAATGAGCAAAGGAAGGTATTGAGGGAGTACCACTTTTACATTAGTGATGATCGCACACATTCTCCAGAGTTCATGCAAGGTTGCTTCCAGATGTTCTACAGTGGTTTGGCTCAGAGGGGCATAGAATACGATCAACATATAATATGGTCTGATAACTATGCAGCACAGTTCAAGAACTCGCGCATGTTCTACTGGTTGTGTAGGATGCATGTCATTACAGGTGTTCAACATATGTGGAACTTTTGTGAGGCTGGACATGGAAAGGGCGAGCATGATGGTGCAGGAGCATTAGCACGTGAAGAGTTAAAGTATAAAGACAGTGCAAAGTTGAAAAATGCAAAATCAATCATCGAGTGGTGTAATGCTTTGATGGGTCTAGGTAATGAAGGTATGTCTTCAGTTCGTAGATTTTTTTGGTTGATGGATGATACTAACATTGCACCATATGAAGATTGTTGTACACTAATAGGATCGAGTGAGGTACACTCTTTCCTTAGCTCAAATACAGGTTCATGGAGTATCGATACATGAAAGATGGCATGCTTTTGTTCTTCATGTACAATGCAAGACTGGAATGATTGTGAGTCAGGGGAGTGGGTTGACAAATGGTTCACAAGTTATCTTAGCCCACTTCACACGTATCGCCCTCCGACGACATTGGAACTGACACAAATAGAATCATCGGTGGACTTTGACCAGATATTAGATCTAGTTCAATGAGGTGATATATCTAATTTCTTAGTTGTTGAAATTTCATATCGTTAGATCTTACTTTGTACTGTATTCATAATGTTGACAAATTTCAAGAGATTTTTTGCACATATCAATGCAAGGCATGTTTATGCAGTTATTGCAGATGACGACAATGAAGAGGGAATAGACTATTACTTGTGTCGTTGTGTTGAGACAAAAAAGAAATTGGAGGCCCTAGTTATAGATGGAGAAAACATCGAATACCGTACAAGGTCAGTTGTGGTTACTGGAACATGGCTTAGAAGGTACCCACATTCAAGTGTTAAACATTGGCTATTTTAGGACTTTGACATGCATCGTAAGATTCTTCATTACTCGAACCTTGTCATGGCATCCAATGTTCATTTGACCAAATATGGGGGTAGACCTTTGAACAAGACATTATGGAAGGTCCGTGAGTTGACCATGAGGCAATACTTGACACAATAAAGAGTAGAGCAGACCCGGATGGTTCGTTGGATTAATTTGTAAGTATATGCACATTGGTTCTTATTAATTTATACATGTATGCACATTAATTTGTTTGATGCCAATGCTATCATCTTCTTTTACAGTGATTGGTGTCCCCTTGCAAAAAATGCATATATATGAGTCACCCAAGAGAATATCAACCAGAAAAGCAATGCAACATCCTTATTTTGATGCCTGCATGCAACATCTGTAAGTGCCTTCCATCTATTTTTATTTCATTTCCATTTTGGATGCTCTTTATTTTTCTCTTTTACTTTGCATATTTGTAAGTAAGCTACTAAGGGTTGATTGATCTTTCGTTGCAGAAAATGTTGATTTAAGAGCCATTGAAAAGAAAATCTCAGCCAAAAAAGCAATGCAACATACTTATTTTGATGATTTTGACAAATATCAAGTTACTCATTTGAAGTCAACCTCATGATGAGCACCTATGATGTAGACATTTAAAGAGAATCTTGAATGTATGAGTGACATTGTAAAAGATCTAAGAGAACGAAGTGCCAGAGGCATTGTAATAAGATTTAAATACATAATGAGATATACTCAAATATTTTAAGGTTGAAGTTCATGTTTGGTGTAGTAGCACCTTGTTCTGTAAATGCCTTGAGTAGGAAAATTTGCAAACTTTGAATTTTGAAATGTAAACAATGTGAAAAAGGTCATATAAAGGTCAAGTAAACAATTTGTAAACATTTTTCTGCAACTCGTGTGACCAAGCGGACTATTCCAACACATCTGAATAGGTATTTTTACGCTAGGCATGGTCTCCTTTTGCACCGAAACATGTGGAATCGCTCCGAGCTATGTTCAACCGGATCCATCCCTTAAGGGTCCAAAGTGCAAAATGGTTGCAAACTTCAGCATGCTAGTTCTTAGATACCATGACACTTAGAACTTCTCATTTGATTCTACAGAAAGGCTTTGGGCCCCTCTAGAAAAACCTCTCTCGATTTTGGCTATCTTGGAGTGGTTTTCTCATGGCGGCGGATTTTCACTTGATGGAAAAGGTGTCAAATTCAAGCAGTGCAAAGTTGCAAAGTGGTGCAACTTTCGCTCTACAACTCGTGTGACCAAGCAGACTGTTCCAACATGTCCGAATAGGTATTTTTACATTAGGCACCATCCTCTTTCACACTGAAACATGTGGAATCGCTTCAAGCTATGTTCCACTGGATCGATCCCTTAAGGGTCCAAAGTGCAAAATGGCTGCAAACTTCACCATGCTAGTACTCAGATACCGTGACACTTAGAAACTTCTCGTCTGATCCTACAGAAAGGCGTTGGGCCCCTCTAGAAAAACCTCTCTCGGTTTTGGCTATCTTGGAGTGGTTTTCTCATGGCAGCGGATTTTCACTTGATGGAAAAGGTGTCAAATTCAAGTAGTGCAAAGTTGCAAAGTGGTGCAACTTTCGCTCTGCAACTCGTGTGACCAAGTGGACTATTCCAACACGTCCGAATAGGTATTTTTATGCTAGGTACCATCCTATTTGGCACTGAAACACATGGAATCGCTTCGAGCTATGTTCCACCGGATCGATCCCTTATGGGTCTAAAGTGCAAAATGGCTGCAAACTTCAGCATGCTATTACTTAGATGTCATGATGCTTAGAAACTTCTCATCTAATCCTATAGGATCATGTTGAGCCTATCTACAAAAATCTCTCTCGGTTTTGGCTATCTTGGAGTGGTTTTCTCATGGCGGTGGATTTTCAGTTGATGGAAAAGGTGTCAAATTCAGTGCAAAGTTGCAAAGTGGTGCAACTTTCGCTCTACAACCTGTGTGACCAAGCAGACTATTCCAACATGTTCGAATAGGTATTTTTACGCTAGGAATGGTCCTCTTTTGAACCGAAACATGTGGAATCGCTCCGAGCTATGTTCCACCGGATCGATCCCTTATGGGTCCAAAGTGCAAAATGGCTGCAAACTTCAACATGCCATTACTTAGATGTCGTGATGCTTAGAAACTTCTCGTCTAATCCTATAGGATCATGTTGAGCCTATCTACAAAAACCTCTCTCGGTTTTGGCTATCTCGAAGTGGTTTTCCAATGGTGGCGGATTTCACTTGATGTAAAAAGCATCAAATGCAAGCAGTGGAAAGTTGTAGAGTGGTGCAACTTTCATTCTGCAACTTGTGTGACCAAACATACTATTCCAACATGTCCAAATAGGTATGTTTACGTTAGGCATGGTCGTATTTTACACCGAAACACGTAGAATTGCTCTGAGCTATGTTCCATCGGATCGATCCCTTAGGTTGGAGGAGTCTTAAGTTGCAAATTTGTAAGTTGCTTAACACAACAAATTTGAAATGATATTGAATGGCCCACTTAGCACAAGGAGAACAAGGAGATAGCAAGGCAAGATCAAGAAATTCTGGACCAAGGATTGATCAGGAAAACCATAAGCCCATGTGTTGTTTCAGTGGTGTTGGCACCTAAGAAGGGAGATAAGTTGAGAATGTGTACTGATTCTAGGGCCATAAATAGGATAACCATTAGATATAGGTTTCCTATTCCTAGGATAGAAGACTTAATGGACTATTTAGGGGGTGCTAAGTACTACTCCAAGATTGATTTGAAAAGTGGCTACTATCAGATTAGGATGAAAGAGGGAGATGAATGAAAGTCAGCTTTTAAGACCACAAAGGGGTTATATGAGTGGTTAGTAATGTTGCAGATGAAAAGGATAGGGCCATGTAAAGTGTTGGCTAAGTATGGATCCAATGCATACAAGGTGGAGTTACCCAAGCAAATTTCCATTTCGCCTATCTTCAATGTGAAGGACTTGGTGAAGTATAAAGGAACATAAATGGATGAGGAACAGTATAGTGCTAAGGTGAGTAAGGATGTGGATGAACTCAAGGTACCTGATCAGATCAGACCACAAGTGGACAAGATTCTAGACTCAATGGTGAAGAAGAAGACTAGGCACAAGACATACATGGAGCACCTAGTGAAGTGGAGACATCAACCAGACTCAGAGGCTACTTGGATAGCAGAAATTGACTTTAAGAAGCATGGAATTAGTGAGGAGCTCTTGACACCACAGGTTCCTTAACTTCTTTGTTGCAGGGGGGAGAATGGTGCAGGAGCACCTTAAGGTCTTTTGGAGATATTTTTGCAATTTTGGCTTGTAGGTGGTTCTAGCCAACCACCAAGGGAATAAGGACTATGATGTAAGGTCCCAAGAGTGTTTTTGATGAGTGAATTGGAAATAGGTGATGTAAGATGGGGTTGGATGGAACACTCACTGTTCCATGCTTTGGGTCTCACCTTCACAATCCCCTATGGTGGCACTCTCCACCACCTTCACCTATAGGTCCTATCTCAGGTATAGGTACCCCTGGTTCTACTAGCCATCCCCACTTTCATCCAAGCTCACAACTACCAAACCAAACTTGGTGCTTTGCCACTATCTCACCTTGACCCTTAATCTTCCCTAAAGGTCAAACACTCTCAACACTTAGTTAGATCCTTGCAGGGGTGTAGAGATGCGAAATCATGCTTCTTATCATCCTATTAGGGTTGTTGAACAACCACTAGGCTCCATTTCTCCATCGCTCCCTCCGAACCCTCACCTAGGGTTAAAAAGGCTACAAGCCTAGAGCCCTAAATTGAGAAAAGTGGATGTTTCTCAAAAATTTCCCAAAGTAATCCAAAACTTCCCTATGGTTTCTTGGTCCTGATACCAAGTTCTTCAAGATTTTCAAGGTCTTAGTCCTTGTCTTGCCATACACAGGCTCATTCATCAATTTAGCAAATAAAGGGTCTTTTTGTCAACTCTTGGCCACCCGGGTGAACTGTCATGGAGTTCTTCCATCAAATGGATTGGTGTAGCCTCTTAACTATTACCAGACCTCTGTAGGGCCTCCTTCCACATTTCTACCATGGGGTTTAGCATGGAGAGGTCTTCCCTGCAAGTGAGGTGCTTCACACCCCTTGACTTTCCTAGTCGGGCACTGTTTAGCTCGCCTAATGACTCCTAACACTACTAAAAGTACAGGCATGGAGCCTAGCCACTACTTCCAAGATTCCATGCACTAGGTATAGGGGAAAGGTGGACTAGAACTCCTTTTGATTGTAGAATAACCCAAAAACAAGAACCTAGAGAACTGAAATAAGAAACTTGAACGATGAAACAATCAGTTATTGACCAACCAACACTTTGAGATCAAATAAACTACATTCCACATGTATGCCAATGCTTGGTTATGCCATTAACACACTTCCAAGATCTCAAACACAAAAAATTAAGCAATTAATCCTACTGTTCTTCTTTCTCCTTCATGAAAATTTCAAAATTACAAAACTTCAAATGCCTTCCAACCTTTCACACAAGTCGAGGCAATTCTTATAAAGGTTCAAAAAGTGGTTACCCTTCCCCTTGCTCGGACATAACCACCACATTAAGCCAAAATTGCACATATGCAACATTTTGGCTTTATTTCCAATTACTAGAAACTACCAAACATGAGTGTCTAAACTCACAACTCTTCCACTCCTGATAGCTCCTGACCAAGACATTTTTAAGTCTCTTCCACAATTCCAATGGTCAACATGACCTTATCATATTTAAAACAAAACTTAACAAATATTTCCTATTCCTAGTGTTTCCTAGGTGTTCTTTTAGGTGCTCATGCATCAATAGGTTTGTTAGGGGCTTGCGGTTTGGGTAAGTCTTGGACACTGTGAGCATTTTGACCAATGTTGCCTTGGCTATTTGTCCTAAAAGTTGGAAAATGGCATTAATGATGCTCTAAGCCCGACCCAAGGGTCCTAGCACATGGGAGAAAGGTATATAAGGTCAGCGAAACCCTAATACTTGGGTTGGAGGATTGTTTTCACGAATTGAGACTTGGAGAGTACATTTTTGTGATTGGAAGAGTGCAAATTTCATTGAATTTCTATTTTTGTGCCTTCATCCAGTCAAGAATGGATTGAAAGGACTTATCTAATGCTTTGAGTCTTCCATTTTTGTCACTTAATTACCTTTTGTAGCATTAGATTATTCATCTAGATCGACTGGTTATCTTTTTGCAAGTTTTTGGTGTTCTTGGTCTCATTGCCGGTTCAGGCCAGTTTTTTGAATAATGAGTCCCACTTGAATTCCTGTGGCTTTCCTCTCATGGCCACTTGGAATCAAGTTGGGGAATGTGTAAATATTGTATATATAGGTTTTGGGGTCTTGTTTTGTAGGGAAGGTGATGAAATCATCAAGCACTAAGCGAGTGCGAGTGCATTCTGGTTAGTAGCTTAGAGAGGACAGCAGCAAGGAGAGTTGATAAATGGATTGGTTTGTGACAATAAAGAGTATGGGAGTGTAGGCACATGTATCTTAGTCATGTGTGTGCTAGGAGGAGAGTTGATGAGGTCGTTGAAGCCGTCAAAGAAGGAAAAAGAGCCAAAAACCCTAGGAACCCTTGAAAATAGGGGGTTTGAGGACAATCATATGTACAGACACTTGTAGGACCTAAGGCCTGGTAAATATTGGAGCCTTGATGGTCAAAAGAAAGAATCTACAAAAAAATTTGGGGGTTGTTACGACTGTTTGTGAGAAAAGTCAAGAAAACGGGTTCGAGGAGGCCAAATTGGGGCAGAAGGCTACAAGGCCTAAAATAGAGTTTTTCAAGAAAGCGGTGGGTAAAAAGTGAAAGAATCCTATGAGATGGACCAGTGAGGAGTCAAATCAACAAGGTGATAGTGAGAATACCCTTTCCTAGCCCCTAGAGTGGTTAGGACACTTTGGGTCAGTGTGGAGCCCAAGGAAGCTTAGTGGTGGATTGGGAGTGATAGAGAAGAATTTGAAATTGGTGGAGAATCTTACGTGGTGAGAGGGGTTTAGGAGTGATCCCTTAGTAGGGTAGAGAGGAATACCCTAGGAAGACTAGATAATAGGTCTTGGGAAGATCAAGAGTGCTCTTGAGGGATAAATGGTTTATTTGGAAACAAGGATGGGTTCTCTCTTCATCGACATATACATTATTCCTCAATGTGTTCACACCAGTGTTACAAGACTAGGAATCACCTTAGACTTGACAAGCCATTTTTTGACTTGGACTCGGGCTCGGAGCCCAGACTCAACAAATAGAAAAACCTAAGAAATTCAAATATTTGTAAGGATTTAAAACTTGTTTCATGCACCCTTTAATAAATAAACCTTAAAGACACAATAGCATCATCAAATAGAAATTACTATGATCCCATACACAAACATACATCAAGCACAAATTTTAGCTGAAGGAAATAACACATTTAGATATATAAATATTGTGATATTGCTATCAGGATTCAATCATGTAGTTTTACAAGTCAAACTCATTGACTCATGATTCATCAGTAGTGGTTCACAAGAACCTATCTCTCATGATAATGAATGGTTCATAAGGAGGAAGATAAATCTTCATACATTTCTTCTATCACAAATGAGATAAGTGCTTGGTTTTAGGAAGGTCATGAGACAACCATTAATGGGGAGTGGATACATGAAGAACTGATGGAGAATGATAATGGCTTCAGACCTGCTATAAAGGATTTTTTTTTTCATTTCAATGATGCAAGAGGTTTTTGGTTTCACTACCAAAATGAGCCTATGAAGAATGCATGTGAAACTCCTTTTGACCTTGAGGGTGTACTTACTCCATCTCAAGGATCATGCATTGAGGATGACATAGATCAATGCTAGGGCTAACCAATTAATAATTATACATGTGAATAAGTCAAACATGTACATGTCAATAAGGGAACTACAAGTACTCATAAACACGTAAGCCTTAAAAAGTATACACACAAATACATATAATACACAAATTAAAACAAAGTATATGCACAAATACAAGGTATATGCATGAAAACATGTAAGCCACAAAGTATACACTCGAATGCATGTAAGTCACAAAGTATACACGTAAGTTGTAAAGTATACACTTGAATATACGTAATTCATATTTATTGAACCGTCAATTTAGAATGCAAATATGGATAGGCATCAAAAAAAGATATTTGTATTAACCAAGTAGCCATGTAGGCATACATAAATATATGTCGATATAAGTATGAAATATATGTACAAAATAGCCATGTAGGCTTACGAGAATGCCATCTCAGCATACAATGTTAAATATGTCCAATAAAAAATATGTACAAAACTGCCATGTAGGCATACAATAAAGGACTCTGGAATCAAAAGTCATTGCTCTCCATGCCCAGGAAATAAAATATTTCCCTTTCCTTTTCGCTCAGATGGCTATAGGTCTGTCACTCATTTTTGTTTCACTCGTGGAGTGCTCTTGCTACTCCTCCTAGGGTTTAGTTCATGGTGAAGTTTTAATTGTTACAATAAGAAGTAAAGACATGAATATATAGAAATTACATTATAAAAAATGATATATTTGACAAAATAATCACTTACAGCCATCTCACGATCTCTATCCACAAGGGAAATATCCTCATGCCCATGCTCAGGTGTGCTCAAGCCCTGTATAAACCATGCAAATAGACAAAAACTACGTGAATCAATAATGGTTTTATTTCTCACTAACTAACATCTATAACAACAAATGTAAATTAAAATTTACTAATTTGCCTCACACCTCTTCTATTGGAGCCATCAAGGATTGTATAGCATATGTCACACCAATATCCATTGCGCTCGTCACATTCAAAGGTGTATCGGCTCGCAACAACTAAAAATAAAACAAAAAATTATTCAATGTAATCAACGATGTGCATGCATAAACTACACAAATCTATTAAGTACTTGATTCATTAGTTAAACTCTTTATTCTATTACCTACATCAAGGTTTGTGTAAATCCACCGCCACTAGGAAGTGTTCCATCAAAACCTCCAATATTAGTCTGCTCAACATCCAAAATTGCATATTAAATTACCATTCGTAAAACAATGCCATTAATATGCAATAAACTTATAATTGTTTACTAGTTACATACCCTAGCGATAGGTGTATTGCAAAAATAGGTTGGTGGGGGGGGCTGGTGTATCTAGTCTCAACACTGTGACCCTGCAATTTTATTAAAATCATAATTTTTTTTTAGTTAATCTTGCATTTTAAAATCGAAATTTAATAAATTAAATTCAATGAACACATGCACTAAATTTTACCTGACTATCAATGCCATATGCCTCATGCAAAATGTCAGCTGCCCTCTCGATCTCCATAGCTACAGATGGATCCTGTGTACCAGTCTCCTGAGGGTTGGTGGGGTCATGTGAACAAGTAGCCCAGCAAGATTGACACACATGTGTTCGAAGACCACCACTAGAAGACACCCTTGGATGGCGCTATAGAATAGAGCTAGTATGATGGATGACACTCTGGGTCAAAGTGTTGATTGCCTACAATGTCTCTACGTCAACACTTTCCTTCACGATGAAAGGCATAACAATGTGCTCATGAGGTGGCCTAGCGAGAGCTCGTCTACCTTGCCGCGTAGGATCCGGCTATGCACTAGGTCTATCCTGAGCTAACCTCCCACCTCTCCACTGGAAATCCCTCATATCAAAATAATTTGGGATTTTGTTCAATATGAACTCACTATATAGTTTCCTAAGAAAATATTGTGGGACCTCACAATTGTTGCATGGTGGGTAATCGAAGACCATGTACCACCTATCATAAAACCGCTCCTTCATTTGTTGGTGGTGGCACCAATGGATAGGAAACCTCTTCGCATTGAGGGTAAGATTTTGATTTGTGCGTGGGTTGGTGAATAATGAACACAAATCACCTTTTGTTATTTTTAAATCTTTCACATCCTTGTATGATAGTTTGTTTGCATAATACTCCCTGGCTGCCTGCCTCCTATCTTCCCATCCAATTATTTGTTTGCCAATTGAATCTACGTTTTTTAACATATCTTTCAATGAATTTGCTAGGGTCATTCTTTCTGTGGTTGGACCATTTGGATCACTCAACCTATTGATCAAATCCTCAATTTATTTTTTGTTGTTCTCAATTTCACTCATTAAATTTTGTTGAGTTCCAGGAGGGGGTTGAGTGATTGGTGGAGGAGGTTGATGTTGTGGTTGATTTTGATCTTGAGGATTTGGTTGGTCCTCTTGTTGAGGATTTTGAGGGTTTGCAGGTTGATTTGCATCTCCTAAAAATTAAAACAAATAGATATCAAATTCAACCTAAAACTAACAAATTCAAAACAAAAAGCATAGAATCCTTACCTCTTACAGCTCCTCGTCATCGTGGCGCCATCGTTGTGAAGAAATTCAGATTCTTGGTGAAGAATTCTTCTCCTAGAATGGAAGCGTGATATTTGGGGTTTTTGGCCGCGGGTGGAGCAAAAAAACCAATCGAAATGCAAATGAGAGATTTGCATTTGTTTTTTTACTTTTAATAGAATATAACGCGTGCGCGTTATAACACGCTTGCGTTATAACACGAGCGCATTATGGCTTTGTATTTGTGGCCAAAGGGAACTTGCCTAGGTTTAACGAAAGACATAATGTGAGCGTGTTATAACGTGCTCACGTTATGGCTTTCAAGTTTTTTTTTTTTTGGGTGTCCACGAAATTGCTACCCATTTCCATGCACCCACCCTAATGGTACATACTTCATCCTTTATTTACTAGCAATGAACTAACAACAATTAAAATAGATGAAAAAAAATGACATATATGACATACCTTAACATCCGTGAGATTGCTATGTTGGATAAACCATTCATAACCTTCAATTTCACCAGCAACAATACAACAGAGAGAAGAGTTGTTTGGGAGCCTTCATAAAGGGGCTCGTATGCCTTCTCAAGTACAGGTAAATCATGAACATCATCAAAGTAGTCTCGATCAACATGATCAGATGTGCCACTACATGTGTCATGGATAAATGTATTTGTACCATCATCTTCAATTGTGTTTTCTAGCGCATGATCATCTTCTTCCATAGGATCATTAACTTCATCTTCCATATTCATAGCTCCATGTTCCTCCACTTGCAAAACCACATTCTCCGAGCCGTGATAATTCATATCATGTGCCCTAGGGCACCCCACCTTTATAATAATGAAAGACACAAATAAACCATGATCATGATCAAGTGATTTTATATATATATCAAATGTTAAAACAATATAAACATTTACAAATTCAATCAATATAAACACATACAATGAACAACTTACCAATGGATGATAATCATGCCCCCCTTCAACGTGACCATGCTACCTACAATGTTTCTCAGCTATTGTGATTAAAATTAATCTCGTCTTTAAGCCCTTGTAATTATTGCAAGGACAATAACATTTCCCATCACCCTTTCTTTTCAATATAGCCCACAATCTAGCAACTGTCTCTTTATTTTGTTCTGGACTAATATTATCTAACATGATTTTTCTTTACCAAGCTTGAATATTTAGATCTTCAAAAAATATCAAACTCACACTCCAATAATTTTTAATCATACACAGGTAACAAAATATAATAATTATGATATTTTACACCAGAAAAATTGGGCATGCAACCACCCCTGCAAAAGAGAAGATAGTTTGAAGTTAATGACCCCAGAAAACACTTTCAAATGCTAATTCTAGAAATTATTAAATTCTGATTTTACTATGATTTCCAACTGCTAGACTCCTAAAATCAGTATATTGAACTTGCACAACAAAATCTGGAAATGAAATTCTCAAAATGCAACTAATAGGCCTCAAAAATTAAGGCCTACTCAAGACTTTGTGAAGTCACTGCAAGGTTTTCAGGCCTTACCTGATGATTTCAGCAGGAGGATTAAAGATTTGGTAAAGAGTTTTGATGACTGGAGTGACACATCTTTACCAGATATTGTAGATGCCCAAGGAAATGTTAGATCACTGTAGCAATGGTAGGACAGGGTAGATGAAATCATCAATGCACAAATCAAATTGATTTGTGATGATTCAGATTATGACATGCTGATGAGTAGTATGGATAAAATCATTAACACTAGCACATTTTTGGAATCTTTTGAAAGGGAGGCGAATCAAGTAGCAACAAAGTATACACCTTACAGTGCCAAGATAAATGAGGTGGTAAATTTTAATTTTCCAACGGATGAGGAATATCAAGGATGGGTAGAAAAGTACTTAACTGAACAAGAATAGGACAGAGTCTACAACCAGAAATTAAAAGCTCAGCGGTTATGGTTATAAGTTATAACAAATTTTGGCTATGTCTTGGTGGCAGTTTTGGTGCAAGTTTTTGAAGTTTGACAAATGCAACAGTTATTCTCCAGTGGACTGGATGAACAAGAAGATTCTTCAGAGACTCAGCTATTGTAACCAATTTTTGAAATATCATAAGGTGGTCCAAGTGACTAGTGACAAGTGTATTTCTGGTCCGATGCTTGTTGCTCCTTCATTTTCCCTATAAGAAGGATTTCAAGACCAGAAATACGGGTTAGCAAGTTAGATATCTTTAGGTCGAGTCTAACTGAAGTTGTAGAGAGAATTCATAAAGAGCTTGATATTATAGTGAAGATACTATTCTTAGGGTTGGTGTCATTTTGTTGTAGGTTTTAGTTTCATGGGTACTTAATTTTCAAGACAATACTAGAATCTGAATGAAAATTACTCATTTCAAGTTCATGTATTTCCATTGTATGAATATATTATTATCTTGAATAAAATGATCAAGGGTTATTCTGTTCATCTCACTGTTATGGTGTGTGTAATTCACATTTTGGCTTTAATTAAAGGAATTAATTAAAATGCTTGAGTGAGGTTATAGGTGACTATGTTCATATAAGGATTTGATAAGTAATATTGGGTTAGAATATATATTGATGGTATTGTAAGGCAGTATTATCTGATATTTTATATTCTATGTATCTAGAAGATAAACTTGGTTACAGAAAAAAACAACCAACACCTTTGATATTATCTAGCTATGGCTCCCAAATCTATTGAAAATTGATCATTAGGGTTAAAATTGAAACCTTGAAAATATAATATTTGTCCAAATCCATCAAGAATTTTCCATCGGTTATAAACAATTCCCTTATAAAGAATTTGTGCAGTTAGGTCTAAAATCTGGAAATGAAATTCTAAAAATGCACAAGACTAAAAATGAAATCTGATGAGATGTTGCTTTAAAATATGATTTTCAAACCTGGAAGTACAAATATGACTTCACAAATGAATTTTTGAAAAAGACAATGACTACCATCAACCTGACAATATCTTCTTGAGTTTCTTTTGATTTTCCCCAAGAAAATCGTCGAGCAAAACACTGTCGCAATAAATAGTCAAGCTCATTTTTATTTATGCCTACCACAATTTAACTTTGTAGGTCCATCAAAATTTTGGTGAAAGATCTTCGTCAAAATGTAGACAAGAAAAACGGTTCGTCGAAATTCTGATGAACGTCGGGGATAAAATTTTTAAAAAATGAAAATTCGCACAAGTGCCCGACGATACATCTGATTATATAGGTTTCATCGGATTTTGAAATCAAATAAGTTAGTGAGGTAATATTAGACCAATTTATAATGTAATAATTCCTGTTAGTTGGTTTTGGGGTCATTTTGGAGTTCATGTTGCATATTTGTCAAAATGATGTAACTAAAACATAGTAACTAAAATATTCTCTTAAAATAGGGTATATAGACCGACCCTTAGTAATTGGCTTCTAAAATACACAAAATCAATTGAAATTCAACCAAACCAAAACTAAAATAGAGCTAAGTTTGCTGCCCACCTAAATCCATCTAAGAAAGACCACAATCGCTCTGAGCTACGTTCGACCGACTCGATCCCTTAAGAGTCCAAAGTTGGAAAGGGCAACAATATTTGACACGGTATTACTCGGAAATCATGGTGCTTACAAAATATTTGTTTGAACCTAAGAGATCATGTTGGGCACTTCTACAATAACCTCTCTTGGTTTTTGTTATTTCAGAGTGGTTTTCCTGTGGTGTCCAGTTTTTACTTGATGGAAAAAGTGTCAAATGCAAGCAGTGCAAAGTTGCAAAGTGGTGCAACTTTCGTTCTACAACTCATGTGACCAAAAGGACTATTCCAACACATCTGAATATGTATGTTTATTCTAGGTATGGTCCTCTTTTTTCACCCAAACATGCAGAATTGCGTTGAGCTACGTTCAACCAGATCAATCCCTTAAGGGTTTAAAGTGCAAAATGGCTGCAAACTTCAACATGCTATTACTTAGATATCGTGACACTTAGAAAATTCTTGTTTGATCATATGGGATCACGTTGGGCCCCTCTACAATAAAATCTCTCAGTTTTTCTATCTCGGAGGCATTTTCCTATGGTGGAAAATTATCGCTTGGGGAAAAATTGTCAAATGCAAGTAGTTGAAAGTTGCAAAGTGGTGCAACTTTCGTTCTACAACTCGTGTGACCAAACAGACTATTCCAACACTTTTGAATGGGTAATTTTATGCTATCTATGGTCCTTTTTCACACCCAAACTCATGAAATCGCTTCGAGCTACATTCAACCGGATTGATCCCTCAAGGGTCCAAAGTGCAAAATAGCTATAAAATTCAGCATGCTATTATTTGGATACCGTGACGCTTAGAAATTTCTCGTCTAATCCTATGGGATCATGTTGGGACCCTCTATAATAATATCTCTCAGTATTTTCTATCTCAGAGGTATTTTCTTGTGGTGGCGAGTTTTCACTTGGGGAAAAAGTTATCAAATGCAAGTGGTTGAAAGTTGCAAAGTGGTGCAACTTTCATTCAATAGTTCGTGTGACCAAATGAACCATTGTAACACATATGAATAGGTATGTTCATGCTAGGAATGGTCTTGTTTCGTACCCAAACATACGTAATCGCTTCGAGCTACATTCAACCGAATCGATCCCTTAAGGGTCCAAAGTGTAAAATGGATGTAAACTTCAACATCTTATTACTTAGATACCCTGATGCTTAGAAAATTCTTGTCTAATCCTATGGGATCATGTTGGGCCCCTCTACAATAACCTCTCTCAATTTTTGGTATCTTAGAGGTATTTTCCTTTGGTGGAGAATTTTCACTTCAATTTTTTTTTGTCAAATTCAAGTAGTTGAAAGTTGCAAAGTGGTGCAACTTTTTTTTTGCAACTCATGTGTCCAAAAAGACTATTCCAATGCATCTGAATGGGTAGGTTTATGCTATCCATGTCCTTTTTTCACACCCAAATACGCGGAATCGCTCCGAGCTACATTCAACTGGATCGATCCCTTAAGGGTCCAAAGTTCAAAATGGCTGTAAACTTTAGCATGTTGTTACTTAGATACCATGATTCTTAGAAACTACTTGTCTAATCCTATGGGATTAATTTGTGCCCCTCTACAATAACCTCTCTCAGTTTTTTCTATCTTAGAGGAATTTTCTAGTGGTGGCGAGTTTTCACTTGGGGAAAACGTTGTCAAATGCAAGTAGTTGAAAGTTGCAAAGTGGTGCAACTTTTATTCTGCAACTCATGTGACCAAATAGACTATTCCAACACATTTGAATAGGTATGTTTATGCTAAGAACAATCCTCTTTGGCACCCAAACATGTGGAATCACTCCGAGCTACGCCCAACCAGATTGATCCCTTAAGGGTCCAAAGTGCAAAATGGCTACAAACTTTAGCATGGTATTAATCATATACCATGATACTCAGAAACTTCTTGTCTAATCCTATGGGTTCACGTTGGGCCCCTCTACAATAACCTCTCTCGATTTTTGCTATCTCAAAGGTATTTTCCCATGGTGGCAAATTTTCACTTGGGGAAAAAGTTGTCAAATGCAAGTAGTTGAAAGTTGCAAAGTGGTACAACTTCTGTTCTGCAACTCGTGTGTCCAAAAAGACTATTCCAATGCATCTAAATGGGTATGTTTACACTATACATGATCCTCTTTCACACCCAAACACACATAATCACTTTGAGCTACATTCAATCGGATCGATCCCTTAAGGGTCCAAAGTGCAAAAGGGAAGCAATCATTGAAAGGCCATTACTCAGAAACTATGATACTTACAAACTCTCTATCTGAGCCTATGGGATCATGTTGGGCCCCTCTACAATAAAATCTCTTGATTTTTGTTATCTAGGAGTCATTTTCCTGTGGTGTCTAGTTTTCACTTGATGGAAAAAGTGTCAAATGCAAGTAGTGTAAAGTTGCAAAGTGGCGCAAATTTCATTTTACAATTCGTGTGACCAAACGAATTTCTCCAATGCATCTCAATAGGTACGTTTACACTAGGCATGGCCCTCTTTTGCACCCAAACACATGAAATTGATCTGAGCTAAATTCAACTGTCTTGATCCCTTATGATGGCATGGAAAACAATCCAAAAGAGAAACATACACATGACTGTTGAGAAGTATGAGTTTTCCACACAAAAAGCATATGATCATTCAAAACTCAAAGTTAGTGGTTGTTGAAGAGTTTGAAGGAGAATATCAATCAAATATCTTTGTTTCTTTGTTAATTTATATGTATTTTCTTCATTTCCAGCATGTGTACGGGTCTATACAGCAGGAATTTTCTCTAAGATGATCTGAATCTGTTGTAGAATGGTTTTAGGTTTGATTAGAATCCATTCCTGTGGAATTCTATTAAGTTCCAATCATTTTAGAAGTAGATTACTGAAACAGGTCTGAACTTGCTCATACAAGGGTTTGAGTGTAATATGTTGAAATAGGCCATTCCACCTATTATTCAGGCTAAGTCTCGATGGAATGGGCCTGATTTAAGTAGGATAGGGAGTAGGTATAAGAAAATAGAACTGGTAAAGGAATTGGAAGAGATTACTAATGCTGCCCCTATTGAAAATTCAGAATTTAGGCCTTAAAAGCAAAGCTAGAAGAGGTGAAAAGAAGAAATTGCTTGAGAATAAGTTAGAATAGGTTGGAAATAGAGTGAGGTTGTGGAGTTTTATGTGTTAAAAAGTCTTGCAAGCATAGGGGAGGTCAAAATTATGTTATGGAATGATGCCCTAGTTGGGAAAAGAGGGGTTTTCAATGAAAAAGATAGGTTTGAGGGAGTAATAGTTGGTAAAGCTAGGGGGAAGTATAGTTTGGTGGTCAATTAAGTTTGTGCAGGTAGAATGAAGAGTGTTGGAAGAGGTTTTGAGGTTGTCTGAGGTTCGGGTTCAGGTTCAGGGGTTCGGTTCACTAGTTTGGCCAAATTTGTTTGGAGGGAGGTTCGGTTTTTTTTGGGATTTCTAGTACAAAAAACATGTAAAATCAAAATATATATATGCAACCTAGAAGCATGAATTAGGATTAGATTATCACATGACATTATATAAACAAAAAAACCATCATAAAATTGAATGTCATTTAAAATATGCATGATAAATATTCATCGTTGAAACCTGAATTCTGGTAGCTTGATATACACAGTCTATTGATGCCAGGGTTCAATTTGTATGATTTTGGAAAAATAAGCCAACTGAGTAGAGTTATCAGCATTCTTTAGAAATCATAAGAATTTGTTTACTACACTAGCCATTTTGATGTCTTCTTGCAATCTCAAACATTATTTTGTATCATTGTTACATTGGTCTTGAGAGTGGTAGCTTAATATAGCTCCACAATAAAAAATATGGTTTACTTGTGCTGTGTAACAGTGGCATAGGCAGATTTTTCTTTGAAAGAACCTGGTGCAGGAGCACCTTGTTTTCAAAATTCTTTCAAAGGGAATTTTTTTGGAAATTTGAACTTTCAAATGTAGAGGAATTGTAAAGGTCTTGTGAAGACATAAAATAATGTATTTAAGGTCATCAATAGGTCACTAGGGGGTTGGTGAAGTTAAATTTTAAAAAAAATGTTGCTGAGTTGTCAAAATGCAAAATATGCAAGAGTGTAAAAGTGTGCAAAAAGACAAAATACAAAGGAATGTGAAGAGTCATCTCATTGTAAAAGGTAGTTAAGTAGTTGAAGGTGAAGGGGAAGACATTCTAAATGATGTAAATATCTATTTAAGACTTGGGGAAGGCAAGCAAAGGGGTAATTGGTGGTAATCTTGAAGATCTCATAAAGAGAGTACCCTGTTTCTAGAAATCAAAGTTTTTCATTATATTGTTTACTAATTAAATTAGTATTGTACAGTAATATATGACTTAGATATTCATTGGCCTTGGTATATTAAGGAAGTAGTCTTCTTTCAAATAATTTTGAGGGCATTTAAATAAGTACATTTATTGTTTGAGTCAGTTCTTTGTCTACTGATTTGTGAACCCTCTTAATAGGGTTTGAGAGTCTAAGTAGCAAAAGAATGGCTACTCCACTGATATAGTTAGTATAGATTAGTGAATTTGGTTAGTATAGATTGTGTTTAGGATGCATTAAGTTGTTTTGTGTGTTGGAAAAATAGGGGAAGGTAGGAATCAATGTTGGTGATTTTTTTTCTCGCAACTTTCTAAGTTTTCCATTGTAAGTTGGTGGCTCCAAGTTGAAAATGGTAGAAAATAAATTCAAGAAGGTAGGGGTAGAAATCCTAAATCTTGTGCAGAAATTCCTCAATGTTTTTGAAATAATGGTAGAGCCTTAGAAGGTTTGGAGTATAATTTTTCAATAAACCCTCCTCTAATCAAGCTTGTTAAAGCCTAGAATCAAGGGTTTGGTAGTTTGGTGCTTGGTGGGGCTGATTAGTCCCTAGAAGTGGTTTATTCAATTGTTTTGTGACCTGAATCAATTCTGCCCAGGGTTATTTGATGATTTCATGTTGATTCATTGGTAGTTTCTTTGAAAATCTGACCTAATTGGTGCACCTAGGCTGTGAATAGGTTATTGTTTCTCTCATATTCTCCAAAACAATTCTATTTGCTTTTAAAGTATGTTAATATTTGGAAAAATGGGTTCCTTAAAATGTGTGGAGTGTGTGGATATTGAAGATAGGACATGAGATACACCTGTTTTTGTCCTAAAGGACTACTACTAGCATTGGATGCCTTGAATGTGTAGATTGAAGAAATTGATTGATTATGAGTTTCATAACATTGTTCTTGCTTTAATACAGTCATATTATGGATGTTGAAAATAGTTTTGGGCCTAATGTGTCTTTAAGAAGCTAATTTGGCGATTTGGTGTCATTCTTGCTATCAAGTGAAATAGTGAAATTGTCTTTGTAAGTTGTTGCTAATATATTTGGTGGTGAAGTTGTGATTCTTCAAGTATCTTAATATTTTTAGATTCCTTAAAAATATTGGATAAGAATTTAGTGTTGTTGGTGAGTCTTGGTGTCTTGTGATAGGGAGTGTTTATGTTGAAAGTTGAGTAAATTTTGGCTTGATAGGCCTAAAGGAACTTCTCAGTTGTGTTTGGGGTCTAAAGTGCCCTTGTGTATGGTTGAGTTTGGTGGTTGCATTGCATCAGAACCAGAGGGTGACTGTACAATTGAAGTGTATAAATACATATCTTTTGGTAATATCAAGGATAATTTTTGAAATCTTTTTATGAATCATTTCATGCAATACCAATTGAAAACGTGTTTTTTGCTTTTACATAAAGTTGTTTAGCATCAATCAATTAATATTCACGACAAACCATGAAGGACAACAATGATCAATACTAGGGCTAACCAATTAATAAGTATGCACATGAATAATTCAAGCATGTACATGTGAATAAGGGAAGCAAATGTACTCAAAAACACGTAAGCCTTGAAGTATACACACAAACACATAGTATACATAAATTTATACAAAGTATGTGCACGAATACAAGGTATACACATGAAAACAAGTAAGTCAAAATTATACATTGGAACATATGTAAGTCACAAAGTATACACATAAGTTGTAAAAAATACACTTGAATACACGTAACTCATATCTATTGAACCATGAATTTAAAATGCAAATATGGACACCATCGATAAAAAAGATTTGTATTAACCAAATAGCCATGTAGGCATACCTCAATATATGTCGATCTAAGTATGAAATATAGGTACAAAATAGCCATATAGGCATACAATGTCAAATATATCCAATATAAAATATGTACAAAAAAGCCATGTAGGCATACAACAAATGGCTCTAGAATCAAAAGTCATCACTCTCCATCCCCTCGAAATAAACTCTTTCCCTTTGCTTGTCGATTGGATGGCGATATGTCTGTCACTCATTTATGTTTTGGTTGAGGAGTTCTCCTGGTGATCCTCCTAGTGTTTTGTTCTTCGTGAAGCTTTATTTGTTACAATAAGAAGTAATGACATTAATATATAGAAATTACATTATAGAAGATGATATATTTAATGAAATAATCACTTACCACCATCTAATGATCACTCTCCTCGAGGGAAATATTTGTAACATAGGGTAATTATTTTAAGTAAGCTTTATTAAAACAAACTTAAAACAAAACAAACCTAAGCAATAATAGAGTGCAAAGGAAAAATAAATGAAAACAAATGGAACGGGCTCACCGAATGCCTTCAATCTCCATGGCTGACCTCCATTACACCTTCTTGATTTTCAGCTATGTGAAGCATGCCCTTAGATCTTGCAAGAAAACTATTGACTATAATGTAGACCTATGAAAATATTTGAAGGATTTTAATAAATAAATGCAAGAATGCATACATAAAGAGAAGAAGTTGAGAGATATATATTTCAAAGATTCAAGAGATGTCGAAAATGAGAACAAAATTGTCATTTTATAGAAAATGCAATTTTGGATGGATGGACGAGATGAGAGATTGAGAAATGCCCTAGAATCAATGGTCATGATTCAAAATGGCAACTATCAATTAGGGTTAGGGTAAAATTCCCAAAATGAGCGGACAAGATTTAATTTAAGAAATTGAATCAATGATGGAGAATAAATGTGACAGTGAGATGAAAATTAGTAAAATCAAGAAGATAAATATTGAACAATAAGAAGAGATTTAGAAAATCAGTAATTTTAGCAATTACCTGATTTATAGAAAAACATTAGCATTTTGAGTTAAAATTAATTCAAAATATGGATTTAGTGAGATAGTAAATAATTGATTTTAAGATTATTTACTAAAAGAAGTGACAATTAACCATGTGAGATCAATTTTAAATAAATTGTTTTATTTAAAATGAGGAAATGTCAAATGAGGCAACTAAATAATTAAAGATAATTATTTAATTTAGAAGAGGCGATTTGATTAATTAAATAAATTAATAAATCTATTTAATTAAAAGAGGATCTGAGAATTAGTGACATATTAAATAAATAAAATAGATTTATTTAATAATTAAGAAGACATAAATGATAAAGATTAATTAAATAAATTGAGAAATTTATTTAATTGTGAGAAGACTTTAGATAATTAGTGACACATTAAATAAATAAATAAGATCTATTTATTTAACAATCTTGAAGAATAAAAGAACATGAATTAATTAAATAATTATGAATTATTTAATTAATAGTTGAAGGTGGACAAAGACATAATTAAAATGTCATAATTAGGTTAGGATGAAAGTGGTAAAATAGAGTTTGCAGGCCTAGGTCATTTTTATGTGTCTACATTTGCTCCTCTTTGTCATAATGCAGCTTGTCGCATTATGGCAAAGAAAATAAGTCAAAAATATGCCCCAGTGCAAAATAGGATGAGGAAGAATGATGAGGAGGTAGCAGTATGCCCCCTTGAGAGGACAGCCGGGTTCCAAGAACATGGGTGTGCTCTCGAAATTGATGAGAAGACTAGAATATGAAGAAACAAAGAAATTTTAGAGAGAAAAATATGAATGTTAGGATAGAAGGAAATGCAAGTTAGTGCGGAAAATGAAATGCATGTTAGAATCCTTCAATATTTGCCAAGGTACTAATAGGTGTTGCTCAAATCATCATTGGGCGGTAAAAATGACACAAATGGACAAAAAACACTAGGGTATGACATAGACCAAGGGTTGCAAGGTCATCCACTTGCAAAATAGACAATCGCAGACAAGGAATGTCCCAACTCATACTAGAGGCCCATTTGCCCCAATCTTTTTTGTCAAGACAATCCACAAACAACAATCACAGAAAACAAAATAGGTTATGAGACATCATCACACCTCTAAATCCTTCAGGGGACATCCTCGAGGTAGCTAGTAACATGACCAAGACAAGTCAAATAAGAAGATAAGACAAAATAGCCAAAAATTAATAGCCATTTAATTATAATTGCCAATGTTTGTTTGCCGAAGATTAATTGTTTGACAACTTGACAGTTTTTGACGGTTTGACGATGCCTAAAGTTAGGAAGGACACATCCTAAAAAGGAAAATGAAATTTTGACTAGGTCCAAATCCAAGGACACATCTTGAAGAGGACCAAAAGTGATGAGATTGACATTTTGACCAATGTTTTTGCAGGCTGACTGATTTTCACTGTATGATTGATTGGCTTATGTTGTCTGATTTTGACCAATTTTAATGTTGAAATTTCGAATGACTGCCTTATGTTAAGTGTGATTATGTTTCAATTATTTGACTGACGCGACCATGTTTGACTTATGGACCTAAAAGGGCTGACCTAATGTCTCGAGGATTCAAATATGAATCTTGCCTACGTAGCAAATGTGTAAAGACAATGTAGTTCGGACTGGGATAAAGATTGACTGACGTGATTGACGGGACTGACAGGAAAGACTTTGACTTTGACTCTGTTTTTGGGATTTTGACACTGATTTGGATGTTTTTGTATTTTCTCAAGACATTTTCCAATTTTTAGGTCTTTTTTCAAGACTTTTTCTATTTTTTATGACTTTTTGATGTTTTGCAAAAATTGTGACAAAATGCATGTGAATGATGCCGATGCACATGAATCCAAGGACAAACATGATTTTGCTGCTAGTCAAGATGAATACCAATTGACATTTGATAATGATGATGACAACGTTGTTTGACATGGGAAGGACACATCCTAAAACAACGTGAAGATGACAAAGATATGACAAGAGGATAAAAGTCTACAGTAGGGCCAGGCACAAAGCCAAGGAATGTTTTGGATAATGTGCTAGGTTTTCCATAATGTTGCATTTGGAATGACTAGGTGAGGACTAGATGGAATGACAAGGGATCTTTAGGCCATTGACAAGGGAAAACAAGATGGGTGATAGGTAAAAGATAGGAAACATGGATGGCTTCGACTAGGAGAATCATCATATGGTCTCCAAGGACGATGTCACATAGTGAAAAGGAGGCTATGAAGGTAATGACATGATATTTTGTGACTAGTGTATGACCAGAAGATAGACATGTCAAGAGTTTTCCCAAAGCGTGATTTATGTTTGTGCCTTAGTCTTTGTTAAGATCAAAATAGGTGGTAAAATGGATGGACATGATAGAGCTTAGATGGGTAGATGGAAATGTCATGTGAAGGGAATGGGAGATGAGATGACTTGCCCCCAAGTGCAATGGTCCACATAGATGATTTATTCTACACATGATGCCTATTTGCTAGGTTTTCATCATGATACTTATCCAAAGCACCTGTTTGCCAGGTTTTCACCGTTGGATGACTGTTTTCTCTTTACTATTTTTGATATATATATTTTTTTTAATATTTTTTTTCGGTGTCACCAAGACGCCTATTTGCTAGGTTTTCATCAAGGTGTTTGATTTTTCATTTTTTTTTGTATTTTGGAGTTTTGGAATTTTTTCCGAATAGCCTTGCTGCTTTAGATGACCACTGACTTTGATGAATCCTTTGACGGTGCTGATGTAGAGACTGGTGCCATGACATTCCTATAGTGACCTTTCTGAATTAGTTGCCTTGTTAGGATGATAGCGCTTGCATATAGCTGATCGATGTCATTGTGATCCTTGTTGATACTAGAGTTGGTCTTATCAGAATACACACATCGTGATAGAGTCCCATGAGAGTCCTTATGATAGAGAGTTGCTGCCAAGATGCGATGGATTTGCGACATGGGATGTTTGGACTTTAAGGAGGATGTAGGATTATGATGGATGATGGTGGACGGGTTAGTTGGATATTTGGATGTATTGGTTTTCATTCTCCAAACTTTGGGTGTTGGGTTAGGATGTTGTTTGGAACCAACATTTTCATATGTCTTTCTTGATGGGAATTTTGACGGAGGTGGACATGTATTGTACGTGGGAGTCCTCTTATGCTGTGGTTCCACATTTTGATTGAATTTTGGATTTGGCATCTTTTGTTTGCCTGATTCTTGACTTGATCCATTTTTTTTTGGGATCCATTTTAACTTCATTTGTCCACTTGAATTTTTGTCTGATTTGATGGCCTTTGACATTTGAGTTTGGATTTTGTATTTGTAAGACTTTTGTTGGTTCTAAATGGAATGTTTATTCATGATGGAATGATGGTTTGGGGTGTGGAGGGAAGGGGTAAATTGGCAACAATCTTATGACAAGGAGTACTCATGGTACCCATTTTGACATTTGTATTAGATAAAGTTACCCCTAGTATCAAGGAGGGACCACTAACATTATTTGATTTTCCGACTGCTGAATAGCCAAGACCTTGATGTCTGTAATGTGCTTGAACTTGTACAGGTTCCAGAATTCCTTGCTTGTGTAGGCCTAATCCTTTTCCCTGATAATGCATGTTCTAAAAAATTTTGTTTGCAATGGGGTACTTGTTATTTTGGAAGCAAGATGCTAACCCATTCTTATTGTATAAATTAATACTTGAAATCTTCTCATCTGTAAGAAAGCCCGCTCTGAAAAAATTAGATGATCCTAATTGATAGGATGTTTTAGTTTTAGTAACATGTTGGATTTTTTTTGATTAATATCTTTGGTCTAATTTGATGACATGTCAGACTCCTATGATTCTGTTGGTGCTTCCAAGTCTATGTCAAAACCATCTTCATGGTCATTGTCATAGAGCCCACTGAATTCAGCTATAGCTTGATCATTTGCAAATATGTCCATTCTAGAAGACTCTTGTTCTAGTGGTAGATCATCTATGTGTCCCATGGAGGCAAGTGTCTCATTTTTAGAAGTGTCAATACTTGAAGTTTGGATGGAATCATCTTCAAGTGTTTCATCATGAATGACATAGAGGTCAAGGAGTGGATCATTTTGGACTTCTTCAAAAGTAGTGTCTTGATCAAAGATGGGCTTAGTTGGAATGACATGATCGAAAATAGGGTCTTGACCAAGGATAGGTTCATCTTGAATGACATGGTTTTGGATGGACTCTTGAACAAGGATAGGTGTGTTTGGTATGTCATGATTGTCTAGGAGGACTTCTTGAATGGACACAAAGATGGGGTCCACTGGACTACTTTGATCTTGACATGACGGTGATGTTATAATGTCGTGCTTTGGACTTGCCTCTTAACATGTACCCTCAAGTGTAGGTAAGAAGATGGGATTCTGGAGATCATGACTAGATATGTTTTCATGAAAATATGGAGTGTCTTGGAATGGATTGGTGTATGCTAGACCAAAATATGACATGGAGGTTTGGACTTGGTTGAGGGATGATGGGCTAGGGTAAGACATGAATGCATGACAAGGATTTGACATGGATGGAGGACTAGGATATGATGTGAATGAAGGATTAGGATATGAAGTGGGTGGTGGACTAGGATAAGATGTGAATGAAGGATTAGGAAATGATGTGAATGGTGGACTAGGGTATGATGAAGGACTAGGATATGATGTGGAGGCTGACTGGATTGATGGATGAATGATTTCCCTTTTCAAAGTTAGGGTGGGTATGACTAATGGAAGTTTGTTGTGACTTAACACCATGGATGGTGTTAGGGGACCCTTGATAGTAGATGGATAGAGGACTAGGACCCATGGATTGTTGATCAGAGGGATATATGGATGGAGGACTAGAGGTTGGTGTATTTGGACTTGGATTGGAGGTACAGTGTTTTGAAGTCCATAGCCAGTTGTGCTTGACCATTACTATTGAACAATTCGACTAGCAAGTATGTCATAGTGACTTGAAGACACGATGGTGGATGGAATGGGACTAAGACTATGCAAAGTGATAATGAGGACAAAAAGGAATGTTAAATGCAAAGTGATAATGAGTTTTGGAAGGGTTTCCTAACCATTCAAATTTTAGGCCAATGTCTCGATTTAGATTGTCAAAGGACTGATTTGAAGGACAAGATGAAAAAAGGACAAGGTGAGATTTCCACACTAGACTTATGAGTTGGAAGTAGCTCACCAGAGGACAATGACTAAGGATTGATTTGTTTTTGACTTGGTCCAACGACAACTTACTCTTGAGACAAAGGTTTGACAAAGTAACGAAAGTTTTCCCTATCTCAAAGGTGTGCAAAATTTTAGGACTTGATTTGACAAATGCGGTTCATAATGGAAAATGCAATGCAGGAAGTGATTTGACAAAATTTTAGGCCAATTACAAAGATTTGGCTCAATTGGCAATGTTGATTCAGATTTGGACAAGTTTGATGCTCATTTGTTTAAGAAAATAGTCGGAAAACACATGATGTTTTAAAAATTAAAAGCAACCACATAGAGAACATGCACAAAAATCCTATGGCTATAAATATAATATTTTCTTGGATCCCACTAACCGCATATCCTTAGCGAATGAATTCAAAAGCATGGCCCCATGGACTCCCCCTTACAGTGCAATCACTTCTCAGGGCAACCAAGCTTCCAATCTCCATGAAACTCCCATAGAAGATTGATCATTTCTACTAAGAACTGCGTAGGTGTGGGTGCCTTGGCAATGACCATTGTTGCACCAATGAATAGAGGGTTTTTGGTTTTCTAAAACAAAGGATTTATTTCGGGCACCCGTTCAAAAGGCCATGTGAGAGACATTATCATCGTAGTCTACAAAGGTTATGCTCTGTAGGTTTTGAATTCAACTGAAGGTTATGCGGAGTCAATTGTTGGTCCGTAGGAAGTTTTGTAATGCTAAGCTTTGCTTAACATTAAAATTTATATACCGGTTGGGCATCACTTGGCTTTAGCGTGTTCTTGGTTTGAGTCACTTTGGGGTGAGTACCCTAGACATCCAAATTTGATCACTTCCATATGATCAAAATCGTCCATTATATTCATCTATTCCATTAACAATGATTAAATAAATTATTTAATCATTATTTCATTTTCTGCCTAAGGTTCCTAAAGTATGTAATTAAATAAATTAAATACTTTACCTTACACCATGTTCTTCTCTAAATTAAATAAATATGACAAATTATTTAATTTAGTCTTCTAACCCATTTGGATTAAAATCAATTTTTAATTCCCCTTTTTCTCTCTCCTTGTCACATTCTCCATAACCCTCTTCTAATCCAGATTAAATTAATTAATCTATGATTAAGATGTGCACCACTTAATCTTGAATACGTGTCACATCCTCCATAATCTCCCACTTGCTTCTAATCTCTCATTAATTATCATAATCTTGTGTTTGCACAACCCTAATCAGAATCATTAGCCACATTTAGCTTACCTTTTCTGGGCAACCTTCACACTTACCATTTTTAGCTTGGACCCCCTTCCCCATGTGAATTTTTAATTTAGATTTATTTAACCAAGGTTCCCCTCTTCCCCATGTGAATTTTTAATTCACTTTTGTCTTTCCAAGGTCTTCCTCATCCCCCAAGCAAGTGTGACAAGTCATTTTACATGTACCCAAGGCTTCTAGAACCTTGGACTTGTCACATCACCCACATGTGACAAATCTCTAGCTTTTTGGAGACCTCCTTTTATCCAATGAATCCTCCATTGAATGTAAATTTCTAATTTACATTTATTTTTCCCACACACTTCCCCTTTTCCCATGGAGATTTTTTAGGAATTCTAAAATTCCTCAAAAGTCTCTTTCACCCTCATTTGGGGACAAGAAATTCCTTTTTGAGGAAATTTTCTCATCCCCCAAGGTACCTCAAAGGTACTTGTCCTTTATCCACCTCATGTACTTCCCTTCCACCTCTTGTCCTTCTCTTCCACCTCATTTTCACATCACTCCACCCTAAGACATCTCACATTCCACATGTCAAGATGTGAGGGCTTGTGAGTCCTCAACTCACCATAGCCCTTCATCTTGATCTTTATTGGATCAATCCCAACCGTTGAATTCTCTAGAGAATTCCAATTAGCCTATAAATACCCCCTCATTTCTCTCAATTTAAAGGATCAAGTATTTTACAACAAAACTCTTGCCAAATTACCATTCAAGCTCTCATCCATTTTAGCACTTATATCATCAATCCATATTGCATCAATTCATCTTGCATCCATTCAACCTCATTGCCATCCAAGGAGCACACAAGACTTCAAAAATCAAGGGCCAACCAAGGAAGCAACAACATGAAGGTATAAGAAGCATTCCATTTGTTTCATCTTACTTTCATATTGTCCATTTTCTTAGGCTAATCTTATTGAGGTGCCCTTTTATCTTGTTACTTCTTTTCCTTGCATTATTAGTTTTTATCTAGCATCTCATATTAGGAGTAGTATTTTATTAGGATCACAAGTACTTTTTCCCACCAAAGCAGGCCCAATTTCTAAGGCTAATAAAAGCGAGCCAACATATTCAAAGTTCAATCAATCTTTGTTGAAAAACAAAGAGAGAGCACATGAATATGCTAACTCACACTTGCATGTTGTTCATTTTACATCCAAAATCAAATGTGTTGACAAACATAAAAAGCACGAAGTTCATTTTATCTGGTTGTAGTGTTTGTCAGACAAGAGGGTTCATTTTAACCATTTGTAGTATTTTCTAACTAGAAGTTAATTTTAAACCCCATGTAAAACAAAGTATATTATTCTTTTTAGCCTTAGGCACTTGCATGTTTGTTCATTTTAACTGATGAGTGAAAAAATGCATGATTTTGAAATTAAATGAAATAAACAATCAAGAAAGTTTTGTTAGACTCCAGCTTGACACACGCTATCACATAAATATTAGTATCTCGAAAAATCTCTAATCTAGAAGCAAAAAAAAGGACACTAAAAAAAGAAAAAAGAACAAGTTTTTACTAGTCATTTGCATCGCAACAGAGAAAATGTGGCTCAATACGGCGAATGCGTCACTATATCTATCAATTGCGGCATGAAAAGGCGATTGCGGCTTGATCTGGTGATTGCTGCTCGATATTTTTATTGTGGCTCAATATGGTGATTGCAGCTCAATATGGCGATTGCGGCTTGATCTGGCGATTGCGGCTCAATATGGTGATTGCGGCTCGATATGGCGATTGCGTCTCAATATGGGGATTGCAGCTTGATATGGTGTTTTTGGATCAATATGGCAATTGCGGCTCAATTTTGTCGATTGCATCGTTTCGTACATGTACCTGCAAAACTAAAACCGAAAGCTGTACGAAAACCTGCAAAAACGTGTTAAGGAAACTATCGGGTTCACCAATGTAACATAGGGTAATTATTTTGAGTTAGCTTTATTAAAACACACTTAAAACAAAACAAACCTAAGCAATAATAGAGTGCAAAGGAAAAAAAATGAAAACAAATGGAATGGGTTCACCGAATTCCTTCAATCTCCATGGCTGACCTCCATTACACCTTCTTGATTTGTAGCTATGTGAAGCATGCCCTCAGATCTTGCGAGAAAAATATTGACTATAATGTGGACCTATGCAAATATTTGAAGGATTTTAATAAATAAATGCAAGAATGCATGAATAAAGAGAAGAAGTTGAGAGATATATATTTCAAAGATTCAAGAGATGTCGAAAATGAGAAGAAACTTGTCATTTTATAGAAAATGCAATTTTGGATGGACGGACGAGATGAGAGATTGAGAAATGCCCTAGAATCAATGGTCATGATTCAAAATGGTAACTATCAATTAGGGTTAGGGTAAAATTCCCAAAATGAGCGGACAAGATTTAATTTAAGAAATTGAATCAATGATGGAGAATAAATGTGACAGTGAGATGAAAATTAGTAAAATCAAGAAGATAAATATTGAACAAGAAGAAGAGATTTAGAAAATCAGTAATTTTAGCAATTACCTGATTTATAGAAAAACATTAGCATTTTGAGTTAAAATTAATTCAAAATATGGATTTAGTGAGATAGTAAATAATTGATTTTAAGATTATTTACTAAAAGAAGTGACAGTTAACCATGTGAGATCAATTTTAAATAATTTTTTTAATTTAAAATGAGGAAATGTCAAATGAGGCAACTAAATAATTAAAGCTAGTTATTTAATTTAGAAGAGGAGATTTGATTAATTAAATAAATTAATAAATCTATTTAATTAAAAGAGGATCTGGGAATTAGTGATATATTAAATAAATAAAATAGATCTATTTAATAATTAAGAAGACATAAATGATAAATATTAATTAAATAAATTGAAAATTTTATTTAATTGTGAGAAGACTTTAGATAATTAGTGATACATTAAATAACTAAATAAGAGCTATTTATTTAACAATCTTGAAGAATGAAAGAACATGAATTAATTAAATAATTATGAATTATTTAATTAATAGTTGAAGGTGGACAAAGACATAATTAAAATGTCATAATTATGTTAGGATGAAACTGGTAAAATAGAGTTTGCAGGCCTAGGTCATTTTTATGTGTCTACAATATTCGCACGCCAAGGCTGATGTGTGCTGAAGCCCTGTATAAACCATCCAAATATAAATTAAATCACAAATCAATAATGGTTTTCTTTTTCACAAGAACTAACATCTATAATATTGTTCAAAGAATGTAAATTTTAATTTATTAATTTTCCTCATGTACCTCCCCTGTTAGATCCATCGAGGATTCTATAGTAGATGAAACACCAATCTCCATTGCCCTTGTCACATTCGGAGGTGTCTCCGCTTGCAACAACTGAAAATTAAACAACAAATTATTCAATCACAAAAACTACAATAGCAATCCACGTCATGACTTATAATGTATATGAGATAATAAACAAAATTTTGAGTACTTATTAAACTATATATTTATGACTATCATGCTTACTATTTTCCCTATCCATATCTTGTTCAAAAGCAAGCCAGTGAATGGTTTGATAAAATTCTTTCATAAACATGTACGATAATTGTGGTGGCATAGAGAAGGTAGTGAACTGTTTGAAAAAGTGTCTCAAAGAAATGGGGTCTTGTGGTGATGAAATTTCATTACAAACAAATGCATGTCATGGCATTCCATCACCATAAGACCGCATTTCTTTCAGACATTTTTCTTGATAGTTCATTTTCTTCTCTATGGTATTATTTCTTACTATTATGCTTTGATAGAGATTTTTCTAAGCATCCATAGTTTGTTGGAAAGCACCTATTTTAGGTTTTTTGTAATGCCCCGCCAAGTAACCCTAAAGGAAGTTGTAATTAACGATTAAAGTGAACCAATTTTTTTTTTAAAGTGCAATTAACATACACATTCACTTACTAATTAACAACAACCTCTAAGGCTACAAGGTTGGGATTACTTGAACCCACACAAACATCTTACAATTAACCATAACATTTAATACTTTAAGAAATAAGCATCATACAACTTAACATAATAAGATAAACATCCAAGATACAATTTCATATTTATTTACATAATCCAATAGTTACATCACTCATTCCCAGAATGAGACAATAGAACATAAGGTTACAATTACAAAATCTCACCTCTTAAACATAAGAGAGATAAATAACATATACAAACTAAAATATTACAATGCATAAATAATACAAGAACTGCGAGTTGTCCAACTAGATGTCTCACCACCAAGTACTGAAGAAAAATGGGGACCCAATGGTTTTGGTGCATGTTCCACCCAACCAAGTGGTACCCAAAGGACCACCCCCCATGCTAGGAGATAGTAATAAAGTAACATGGACAACGATCTACAAACTCTAACCAAAGGCAGACTCATACTGACTCAACCAAACAAAAGTACAACATAAGTACGACTCTCACATCACTGACATAGGTCACATTGCTTCCAGACATAAAATAGATCAAGTATGTTCAGAGAACCATACACATAACATAAATACCAAACAGACAGTTGTCCTAGATTGAGTGTCATCGCACAACTCATAATAAGTTACCCTTGGCGGATCTTCATAGGCTCTGGTGATCCTGGTGGCCTCTACCAACCCTCGGCCCTCATACTTACTAGTGCGGAATCAAATACCTCTCGTACAAATGAGATAGATGACTATGCCATTCAAGGCCTTTCCACTCATTCCAAGCCTTAACTAGCACTTGACTATGAGTGAAGCTAGAACTTATCTTTTTAGTGTGTAGTACTCCCCAATATTCATTTCAATTTTAGTTATCACTTGATTAAACTCACTTCCATAGGTTACCCAAATCCTACCTCTTCCGGGCTCTGGCCCCTAATGGAAGCCACTCTTCTATTCGACAACACACAAACAAACTAATCACCAAGGGACTCACAAGTGCATACAACCTAGGTATCAAAACCACTCCATCACAAGGAGGAAATAAAATAAACGAATCCACTCCAACAAATGGAGGCAACCTAAAAACGTAGTCCACTCCTTTCGTAGGAGGTACAAAACAATCCCGTACGTGGAAACCGGGTAAATACTAATAAGACACCATGCACTACCCAAGGGGAAACACTGATTGACATCATGAATCAACAACCCTCTTAGATCCTCTAAAATTCCTGGAAGAATTACAAGATTGGACTAACACTTAATCCCATATCCCAAATTATAACATGATGACATAGCTACAAAAGCAATCAAGTCATTAATCAAATCTAATATTTGGATTTCCTAAATCCATACTCAAACAAAAGCTAACGATTACAAAAGCAAAGGCACAATAACAAGGTTATCTGAAATAATCATATACCCATTTTCCATTTTCATAATAGAGAATCCTAAACAATTTAAACTCACAACCTTTTGCGAAGTACGAGGAAAATTACTCTAAGAGATAATCAAGAGGATATTGCTATTTTTGGATATTCTAAATCCATATCTCATTCATAATTTCATTCACAATAATTAAATTGCACTAATAGGAATAAATAAGTTAAAATAATTAATTGCCTTTTTCAATATAATCATCTCCTAAATTCACTTTTAATACAACATAAAAAGTTCTACAAATAATATTTTCAATTTCCCATTTAAATCCTATATCTCTAAATTTTCCATTTAAAAACATGTCATTTATACATTATCTTTTCCTTATCTAATTTCCCATGCATACAACCTTATCTTTAAAATCTCTATTCACAATAATATAAAACTATTTCTTTTTCAAAATAATAGAAATAATTAAATAAGTGTCTTCAATTTATAATTATAAGAAATATTAATTTAAACAATTTAAATTGAATTCAACGTTTTCTTAAAAATCAACTTAAGTCCTCTACTAACTGGATTTCTTTCACTTTCCATTTATATCCTATAATTTAGTCAATTTATTCAAATACCATTTCCTTATCAATTTGAATTATGCAAAGTAATCATTTCTATTTTAAACATCCAATAATACTATATAGAGTACATCAATTAAAACAGGATAAGATATTAAATATAAAATTATATATATGTATATATGTTCCTACACTATATACATTCACTATATATTGATATATTTAATCCTATATATAAACATTTAACTTTATCTTCTATCTTACACAAAACTATTCAATTGTTTTATTCAAAACAAACTAAAACTTTATTAATTTTCAGGTATATAAATATTTTATTTACCAAATTAGTCATATGGAAGCAATATGCAATAATTATATACCACATATATACAATATAAATATATTAACATATTTATATTTAGTATAATTACATATATCCATTTATAAAATATATGTACACATATATTAAATATATCTAACCCAAAATCTAATTTTCAAAGCACCAAAACCGAAGCAAATCGCAGAGGAATTGAGGCAATTTCCACAGATCGAGGCCGAGGAAAATTTCTCAACCGAGAGTTTCCATGTTTAAAAAAAAATTAAAATAAAAAAAAATCAAATCAAATGTAAGGGAGAGGGGGCGCGGCTATACTCCCGCCGCTCCCCATACTCCCACAGAATGGCGAAAGGAGGAGGTGTGGAGGGGTCTCCCTCCACACAGTCGCTCCCATATGGGGGCGGCTGTGGGTAGGTAGGTCCTCTCCATACCTGCCCGCGCCCAACAAGGGTTTAACCTTCCCGCGCCTAAAAACGAAAATGCAGCTAATGGAATATTCGCATAAACTAGTGCATTTACTAACAAATGAATACCCCTCTACAAATTTTGCAAATTTTGGAATTCCGTCCACCGTACGGACGGCGTAATAATTTTTTAAATTAGAAACAATTTAATATATAATCAATTATATATATAGATTATATATATATATATAAACATATATATATGTATATAATATATATATATATATATATATATATATATATATATACAGCACTAGAACGCCCTTGTTTACGATTTTTGACTGAGACAGCATCTAAGACTCCTCGAATTATGTGATATTTAACACCGGGCAAATCTTTAACTCTTCCACCTCTTACTAATACTACAGAATGTTCTTGTAAATTATGGTCAATACCAGGTATATAAGCAGTGATTTCATATTTAGAGGTTAATCGTACTCTGGCGACTTTGCGTAAGGCAGAGTTTGGTTTTTTAGGGGTGATAGTGGAAAAGTTGACAGATAAGTTACCTTTACTGCCACTATACAAAACCGTACATGAGAATTTCACCTCATACGGCTTCTCGTTCAATTCTTTTGAAGTAGGACATTTTTGTTTTTCGAGTATTCCCTTTCTTCATTATGAAAACTTGATTAGACAGTTTTCGTGTTTTAACATGAATGATTATATATATATATTCCATTTTTTTATAACAAAAAAACTATGCGACTCCTTCGGGATTCATTTTTCTTTCTCTATTAAAAAGAATAAGAATGACAACCTTTTTTTTATCCATTATTGTTAATATGCTCATTTTTTATTTATATCTCGAAATATCATTTTTTTTTTTTGAATCACAAATTCAATTCAAAATTGACGGGTTAATGTGAGCTTATCCGTGTAGTTATCCATTATTTAAACTAGGAATCGATTTGATAAAAGATTTTGACTTTCGTGCTTTGGTTTGGGTGGCATGGTTTGGCTGCTCAGGATTATTTCGATGGCCTATGATAAAATGTATCAATAGAATATATTCTTCGTTCCGAGCGGCTGTGCCCGCCAATCGGCAATATAAACTGAGAAAGTCTAGGGAAAAACAGTTCTTTTTTTAGTTAGTTAATTACTTCACTATGCTGCTGGCTCAATTTTTGATTTTTGACTGAATTGCTAGTATCAGTCATCTTGTTTATTTGGATCGAGAGAAAAGTGATAACTCAATAAGAAAAAGATTGTACTACGATAGAAGATGGTTCCACTTGTTTAAACTCGACAATCAACATGAAGGCAATTTAATTCCATTATGTCGATCCAAATAGAATAAGTCTATCCAGAATATAAAAAACTCTTTACCTACTAGGTTACATAGTTTAGTTACAAATTTTCTTGAAATAAAAGGTCAATCTGAAATGCCATGTCATATCTGGCATATACTTCTCCTCTGATTCCATTCTTTTTTCTTTTTTTTGACGAGGTTTTGAAAGAGTATGAAAGCAAGATAGAATTTCCGGAGAATAATGATAGAGTTTCGTGGAGTTTCTCGATTCTTTGGGAAGTTCTTACAATTTTCCTTCTAGATGAGGATAGGAAAGGGATATAACTCAGTGGTAGAGTGTCACCTTGACGTGGTGAAAGTCATCAGTTCAAAACTGATTATCCCTAAACCTAATGTGAGTTCTTCTCTTTTTATTTCTGTTCGCTCGTTTTTATATCGTGAAAAAAAGAGGCTAGGGGGTATAAAAGAGGCTAGGGGGTATAAAAGAGGCTAGGGGGTTTACATTTATAATAATATTAGTTGAAATGTCATTTCATACCCACCATAAAAGATAAAGTCTAACGTGTCATTAGAAGGTTGATACGTATCAACCTTTCAATGAACATTCTATCCTATAATGGAGGACAAAAACTCATAAATATATATATATATATATACAAAAACGCATTTCCATAATAGATAAATAGGGAGATTGTGTAAGAAATATTCACCTACAGGGGAAATTGTAAAACCATTTTCCAGAAAATCCAAATTTCACATAGATCTTAAGAATTAATTCTTTTAAACTATTTTCTCAAATTTATGAACAATTAGAAGAAAAATCAAATGGATCTAAATTAAAATCAAAATTTGTTTCAAAACAAACTTGTTTTCCCACAGAGGTTTAAATTTTCTAAAAACAAATAATCTACTATTTTGTCTGACCTCAAAGTTCGACTTAAACAATAGAACAATCCATTTTCTCAATTAAATTAACTCCTACAGAGAATTACACAATTTTCCCCACAATTTTGGTTTAATTTAAATCTAGTTTCAAATATCAGTTCCTAATTCTCAATGAATTCAATAAACAAATTTCTTGAACAATATATATATGTGTTTTGAACAAACTAGAACAAGAAAACCGCATAACAAAACCTGGAATTCGAAGCTATAGGAAGAGAATAAATTTCTGATGCAAGCCTTCTCCAAGGATTCTCTGTATTTTTCTTAAACGTGCAACGGATCCAATCCAAAAACTTCAACAATTGCAAACTGACTTTCCTCAAATCACATCCAAAACCAAAAGTTGCTTCAACCCTTCCTTTGTGCAATTTTCCCAAAATTATCCTCTCACACCAGAAGAAGTTTTTCCTCCTCAAAAATTCTCTCTAAGCCTCCATTTTGCAACCCATCCTCCTTTCTAAATTCCACTCACACATGCATGCCTAATTGAAAAATATCTTGCACAACCAAATCTGATTTTGCATGCAAAACTGAAACTTAAAATATCTAAATATCAATTATCTCCAAAAATTGAAAACCAACTTTGCTTTTAAAAACCAATTTCAATTTCTAAATTAATTGCAACTTAATTGAAATGAAATTCCAAAATAATTAAATTTCCACAAATTGAAATTAAATTCTAAATTTAATTTTAATTCTTTTATTTCTTTTAATTTTCTTGCATCACAGTTAATTAATTAATTTAATTATTTAATAATTAGATTCAACCCCTTGGATTAAATTTAATTAATTAATTTAAATATAAACTTTTATTCATATTGCATAATTTAAATCAAATAACCATCAACATGATATAATGCAATTATTCTAAACATATATTTCCAAAACAAGAATCTTGAAAATTAAATAACATTAAAGTAAGGCAAACAACGACTCGACACAGATGACTGACGACACACTAAGGCTAGGGTATAGACTTGACACATGTTACCTAGCTACTATCTCCCTTCAACTTAACCGTTGGATCAACACGTTCAGACCTGTGAAACCAGGTGGAGTCAATGTCATGTACCTGCAATCTTGAAACATAATAATCAACATCATAAAATATAACAGCATACAATACACACCGTGAAGAAGAAATCTTAGATTCGCAGGGCGCTCACAAGTGAGTGATGCGAATCCGTCCCCTTCACCAATACACTCAACAAAACTTGACATTTCCACAATACAACGAATATTCTCATATGCACTAACATGTTATATCACTAACATCATTATACCATTAAAACATGTAACATAAATCATCAGATAACTCAAGTCACATCACATAAAATAGTCTATCGCTCAATAAATAGCGATCAAATACACACACAAGATAAAGCATCTGAATATCCAGAAGTATAAATCAATGCAAACCAAGGACACACTATCCAATTCATAAAGCAAAACGGAGGGGTGTTACACTTTTAGCCATAGCAGCAAGGAAGTAAGTAGTTTGATAAAATGCATTGGTACACATGTATGGAAAATGTGGTATAATAGAAAAGGTGGTGAGCTATTTGAAGAAATGACTCAAAAAAATGTGGTCTCATGGTGATGGAATGCCATTCCATCACCATGAGACTGCATTTCTTTGAGGCATTTTTTTAATCTACTAACTACCTTGTCCATGCTATTGCTTACTATTATGCTTTGATATATTTTTTCCAAGCATCCATAGTTTGTTGGAAAACACCTTGTTTAAGATTTTAGCCATAGAAGTGAGGAAATGAACTGTTTAATAAAATTATTTGGTAGACATGTATGGAAAATGAGGTTGCATAGAAAAGACGATGAGCTGTTTGAAAAAGTGGTGCTGGTGCACCTTTACAAGAGCTTGCCTCCATGAGGAAAATTTAGGATTTTGAGGTTATATAGGTATTTTCATGATGTAATAAGGCTTAAATAGCCATTTTTGAGTTTTTAATGGTCTTTAGTAATCATTTTAGGCATAAACTGTAAAGTTGTAGAATCTTAACAAAAGTTATCAATCAATGTTGCAAAAATGCAAAAAGGTGCCAAGTGGAGGAATATGAAGAGTCAAGGTAGTTGTAGAGGCAATCTTAGGTGCTTAGGAAGTTGAAATTATTGGTACAGTGTTTAAAAGATGTGATTCATTGTTGTTAGCCGTTGTTGAAGCATTTTGAAGGAGAAAACTAATAAAAAATCATTGTTATACTGCTATTTTCTATGTTTTCCTCCATCATTTGCTAGTGTACAGTTCCACGCAGGTGGTAGTGCATCTGTAATGTGTGTGAATTAAAGGATTTAGGCATTGGAATCAATTTAAAACTAATTTGAGTGTTTGATATTGAGTTTTAAGCTTTTGGTGGCCTGGTTTCTCTAGGCGGTCAGAAAGTAGGGGCTAACGGTTTAATTGCCTAAATTAACTAAAAATTCCATTCCACCTTTCTATAGCAACTGTTTCTTGGTGGAATGGACTGGTCTAAAGTAGGAGTAGGTGTATAAGTTAAGGAATTGGTTTGGTGAAGCTTTTGTGTGAGTTCTTCTCGCTGCCTTAGTGAAAAACTAGTTTTGGTGCCTTTTAAATAAGGCTAGAGTGAGTGAAAAGAGGATAGGGGTTTAGAAGTGGATAAAATCCCCTAAAAAATATGAGAAAAGGTGAATTGGAGAGCGTTTAGAAGATCTGAGAGGTTGTAAGTGGTCAGATAAGTGAATAAGTGAGAAACCCTAGGTGAAAGAGGGTGAAAACTAGTGAAAAATAGTGATTTTGTGAAGGAAGTTTATGTAGATCTTTGGGGCAGCAATATTTGAGGATGGAATAGGCATGTAAAGGAATAAATAAGCCTAATTGAAGTGATTATAAGCTTCTGAGAGGTCAGGGCATAAGAGTTTCAATAAGCCCTGATTGATTGCAAGGAAAGTGAGGGTTGTATGAAAAGGGGTCTAAATGAGTGAGAGGAGACTTGAAAGTTGAATAATATGCAGTTTTCTTGGCTATCTTTTGATTGTTTCAAGGTTTCAAGTGTTGGTTGTGTGTTTGGAGAGGCGTCTCTTTGAAAAAGAGGCCTGATTATGGCCTAATTTAATGTTAAAAGATAGACTAGGGATAGTTGCTCCAAAAGAGTTGCAAGTGAGTTTCAGATCTGTGAGAGAAGGCCATAATGGGTGCCTAGTTTGGAGCATAGAAAAGGTAGTGAACTATTTGAAAAGACGCCTCAGTAAAATGTGGTCTCATGGAATGCCATGACAAGAAAATACAATTGGAAGCTGCTCTTAGACTTATTACTTATGCTATGTGAAGTAATTGCATCACTACTTATGTTGACTTTCTAAACAACTATATTGTAGTTGAAATTTTGAAATTTATCAACATCTAGTTATTAGCTATGGAATGTGAAGTAATGCTTTGATTTTGAATGATGTGTAATGCAACACAATCAATGATATGAATATAAACTACACAAATCTATTAAGTACAATTCATTAGTTAAACTCTTTGTTCTATTACTTGCGTGAAGGTTTGACTAAATCCACTGGCACTGAGAGGTGTTCCCTCGAAACCTCCAATATTATCCTATTCAACATCCAAAATCACATATTAAAATACCATTTGTAAAACAATGATATTAAGATGTAATAAATTTATAATTGTTTACTAGTTACATACCACACTGATAGGTGTACTACAAGAATAAGTAGGTGTAGGGCCAGTGTATCTAGTATCAATGCTATGACCCTGCAAGTTTATTATAATCATAAAACTAAATTAGTTAATCTTGCATTTCAAAATCAAAATTTAATAAATTAAATTCAATGAACATGCTAACTTTTACTTGACTATCAATTCCATATGTGTCATGAAAATGGTCAGTTTCCCTCTCCATCTCCATAGCTACAGACAAATCCTATGTAGAAGCCTCCTGAGTGTCGGTGGGGTCATATGAACAAGTCACCCCGCAAGATTGATACACATGGGATCAAAGCCCACCTATCAAAGACTCCCCTTGGATGGCACTGTACAAGAGGGATAGTATGCTAGATGACACTCTACATCAAAGAGCTGATGGCTTGTAGAGTCTCTACATCGGCACTCTCCTTCGCAATGGAACGGATGACGATGTGCACATGAGGTGGCCTAGAGAGAGGTCGTCTCACTTGCTACCTAGGATCCAGCTGTGCATCGGGTCTATCTTGTGCCGACCCCCCACCTTTCCCCTGAAAAATCCCTCATATCAAAATACTTTTGGATTTTGTTCAAGATGAACTCAACATATAGTTTCCTGAGGAAATACTATGAGACTTCACAATTGTTGCATGGTGGGTCATCAAAAACCATGTACCACCTATCCCAAATTTTTCTCGTACAATCTCTTGGTGGTTGCACCAATGAATAGGAAACCTCTTCACATTGATAGAGATTTCCATTTGACCGTAGGTCAATGAATAATGCACACAAATCTAATTTTTTTAATTTTTTAATCTCTTACATCTTTATATGATAATTTATCTTGATAAAAATCCCTAGCCACCTACCTCCTATCCTGCTAACCAGATAATTGTTTGCTGATTGAATCTACATTTTTAAACATATCTTGCATTGAAGTTGCCAGGGTCATTCTTTCTGTAGTTGAACCGTTTGGATTATTCAACCTCCCAATTAAATCCTCAATTTGTTTTCTATTGTTCTCAATTTCACCCATTAAATTTTGTTGAGTGCCAGGAGGGTATTGAAGGATTGGTGGAGGAGGTTTTTGTTGTGGTTGAGGATTTTTTTGCTGAGGATTTTCTTGTTGAGGATTTTGTTCTTGTTGTGGATTTTGAGGAGGGTTTCTAGGTTGATTAACATCTCCTACAATTTCAAAAAATAAATTTAAAAAAAAAAAACAATCCTTACCTCTTTCACCTCCTCGTCGACGTGGCGACATCCTAGCAATGAATCAACAACCGTTGATGATTTTTTTTGCACAAAACCACCTCCTAGAACACGAGCACAAAATTCTCATGTTTTGGCCACGGGAAACAAAAAAACCAATCACAAATGAAAATGAAATTTGATTATTTTTTTTTCTTTTAACATGACATAACGTGAGATGTTATAACACGCTCACATTATGGGCTTGTGGTGGCCAAGCCTTAGGCTTGACACACCAATCCATAATGCAAGTGCATTATGACATGCTCGTGTTATGATTTTTCATTTTTTATTTAAAAAGTGGTCACGAAATTGCTACCCATCTCCATGCGCTTACCCATTGATGTGATAAATGTTGACGTGGATGATGAAAAAATAGATACAATTCAAAAAATTCCTATGGATATTGATCAACAAGAACAAAACCCTATCGATGGTTTAATTGCATTGGTTAAAACTCAACATCATAAGGGCTGAACTAAAAATTCTCTTGACATTGATTTCTCCTCTAATGATATACTTAAAACTACACTCGATGGTCCTCTTTACATAGTCGACCGAATCTATGAAAAATCCCACTAATGGGATATTAATAGATCCATTATGTGGAGATAATGTAATCATCGAGGAATTCCTACTTTTGCATGAGCTCTATCTAGAAATATATGAAAAACATATAGCATTGATCAAGATACATAATGGTTTCGCTTGCCCTATGATGGGATCAATCACCTTATCTTTAACAATAGGACCGAAAAAATTAGATGTCTCATTCTCCATCATCTTGATGTCAAACCAATTCTGTGTGAGGCTTGATTACCCATGGCTACGCTCCATGGGAATGGTCCTATCGGTTTGCATAAATGCTTAAAGTTTCCCTTTGACAATGAAATTTTCACTATGCATCATAGTGATTTTAACCCTTTGTCTTCCTATGGAAACTTTCCTTAGACTTCTTTTGGCTTGAGCCTATGGAACCTATTAAACCTCGAGAAGCCTTCTTTTTCAAATCCAACCAAAAGTTCAAGGAAAAATGCATAGAAAAATTATCCCTTCGAAACATGCCTTTGCTCACAACCAAGCCTACCATCATTGATGAAACCATGATTGAACCAGAAGACATTCCAAATAACCAAGACCCACCTAAGATAGAACCTTCACCCATTTACTACAAAAGACCAAGAGACAATGAAAATAATCTCATCATGCCTCCTAGAATAAAACAAGTTTACAAAGTCAAAAATAAGGTGGTTGAACAACCTTTCATGGTTCCTTCCATTCCTCCCCTTAGGGAAGAAAAGAAACCTGTGGTTGATCATCCTGCTCCTACACAAATGCAACTTGAAAATCAAACTAAAAGAAATAGAGGTGCTAGAGAGCATAGGCGTAGACATAATGCCCTTGCTTGAAAGCTAAATTAAGAAATAAATAAAGAAAATAAAAAACCAAACTTGACTAAAGCAATGCAGAATGAGTCTCCATCACTGCAAAAATATCCTATAGTGCAATCACAAAAAAAGTTGAACCCTTCTTTGGACATTATCATTCAACCTCCTATTGTGATTAATTTAGATGATGATGAGGATATTACTAAAATTGATGAGGAGGTGCATAATGAATTGAATACATTGTTTTCCTCTTCCATGAGATCAAACGAAAATTCTCCTAGGAAGAGTGTTGAACTTGGTAATGACCCTCGTTCAACACTTTCTATTGTCCCTTTAGCTATTTTTCCACCTTCAACATACATTGAACATGATTGGGATGTAGACGACTTGCTTTAGGTTGACTTGCATGTGCCTTACTAGTCTTTTGCAATTATTTATTTTTCATTTTTTTCTTTGGTGTAGTTGCATGTATGTGATGTGATTCATCATTAAATTGTGTTTGATTTTCTATGTCTCCTTGTGACATTCCTCTATTTGTACATTCATTCTTCTCTATGTTGTACATATTTTCTCTTTTCTTTTTCATTTGTCTCGTGTTCTCCTTTCGGGGATGAAACAAGGCATTGAGATATTCATGTTTCTTCCATGTTGACCCAAATTTATTTCCTTTAATTTTATTTATTTCTTTTCTTTCTCTTGTGTTCGGGTTAGTGCAAGATCATATGGGTCCAAACTAGGCCCTTAAGTGGCAATGAAAATTCAGAAAAACAAAGTTAGGAAATTTGACATAAAATTTAAATAAGTTATAACATAATTTGAAAAATAAGTAAGAACCAAATTTTTAGCAAATTGAATATAGTTTCTAAGATACTATTCCTTTATTGAAAAAAAAAAAATCTATTTAGTGAAAATTTGAAAATTCAATGTAGTAGTACTAAATTTTCAAGAAAAAATAAAAAACAGGTGTATGTCTAACCAACCTAAGTACAAGAAAAAGATAATATTTTTTTTTTAAAATTTCAATATAAGTAGAGGACAAATGCCCAAATGTTCCACATTTTTTTTTGTAATTTTTTTGCATGTAAATAATTAGTTATGAATTTTTTATTAATTTTTTTTTGTCTGACCACCATAACTTGGTCAAAAATTTATTAAATTCATTTTTTTTAATCCTATAGTATGGGAAACATAGAATGTGTTACATCTTTCAAATTCAGAAAATATGAAATCGTTTAAGAATTATAGATTCTTTTCAATCAACCTATCAATTAGGTCTTTAGTCAGAATTTATGTAGAAAATCAATTATTTATCTATTTAATCCCAAATAAGGCATATCTTATATTTTTGGAAAGTTGATAGAATTCTCAATAAACCTTTTTCATTTCATCAAATTCAAATTAAAAAGTCGTCAACCACTTTTTTGTCATATTGCCACTTTTTGGAGCCATGATCCTGCACTCACCCGTTCTCCTTTTGGGGATGATGCCAGTCATTGAGAAATTCATGTCTCTTCCATGTTGACCTAGAAAAAATTCCCCTTATCTTTTTAATTTTTCTTCTGTTTTCCTTTTGGGGGATGACGCAAGGCATTGAGACATTCATGTCTCTTCCATGTTGACTTGAAAGTCTTTTTTTTCGCTCTCTTCATGTCATTCTTCCAGTTCTATGTGTATTGGGGAGTGATGATAGTTCTAAGCTCTCTAAACACATTGTAGCAAAAACATACTGACCCAAAATCCATAGATCCCTCTTGTGTTTGGAGTTTCATTTTGGGGGAAACCCCTTTTTCTCTTTTCTTTTGCATGACGTAGCTTCATTTGGAAACATATGACTTGACATAGGGCTTTCCAAGTTAGCACTCATGTCCTCTTTATTGCTAGAATTTATCATTTTCTACTTTAAATTAATTTCTCATAGCATGGTGTTTAGTAATTTATTTAAAGTGGGGGCATACATTGGCATTATTCTTTTGCATTTTTCATGTTTTAGTGTGTATTCTTCTTACTTCATGCGATGTGTTTCTGGCTTTGTGGATGACATTGGGTGTGATTTCCTTCTAGAGCATGATCTCTCTTAGCATATTATATTCCTCTTAGTGGCTTGATGTGACACACTACATCCCCTAAGTTGTGAATCTTCTACTTTTATTGGTCATCTCTTAGAGACATTAGGCACAATGTTCCCTAAGTTAAATACCTTGTGTGAACTAAGCAATACTCCTTTGAATGTTCCTTATTGTTGCATTTATATTTTCAATTATATGGCCATCTTGTTTGTTCATGAGTTTCAAACATACAAAGCTTTGCTTGCCTCATGAAGCTTGAAGTTCATTTTTGCATGATGCTTTATCAAATTTATTAGGAGGTATAACTTTGATATGGCTTGTTGGGAAGCCCAATCGAGGCATGAATTTCCCATAGCCACTCGCATGTGTGTGTGAGTGCATACTAACCATGTGTGTATGTGTCTCACCTCTTTTGGATCTTCACCTAATGGATAGCCTAGAGTTACGTTGCCTTAGAGTGAGCATGCATCTTCAGACAAACATCCTAGATCTGATCCACATTATGCTAGACAAATGATCAAAGCTTGATTCATTGATCCCTTTTTTTTTCTTTTCTCATTGTCTGTGGAAATCTATGCTTGTGCCTTAATGATGCTTTTGACATTATTTTCATGTGTGTTATTTTATGCCTATGATGGTTTACCATGCGATCTTGATCGTAGGGGTTTTTCACCCCTCTTGATCATTTTCATCCTATCTTACTGACATTGATGCATTTGGACCCCTCTTGATGCAATTTTGTCTACTTTAGTGTGAGTTTGAAGAAATTTCATCCTCTCACTAAAGTGGGGGCTAAATGTTAGCTAATAAATCTGATCATACCCTATTTTGGGTGTTGTAAAGTGTCGTAATACACTTTCACACTTTTCTAGGGTTTTCATTAATAATTGGGCTTCTTTATGCTTTAATTGGCCTTATTTTGCATCCACAAGCCTCATTTAATGCATCTTTTCAAGGATGATTCCAACACAAAACAACATCCAATCATAATTTAGGTATTTTTAGGTTGTGTGGCCCAGATTTAGTAGTCTAGGACTCATATGCCACCTTGGGTGTATGAGTCCCACCTACGGTTTTGGGTCCCAATCTAGATTTTACACCTTTCTAAGCATTTTTGAAAATGGTCCCATAATTTATGCCTAATGGGACTCATACGCCACCTTGGGCCTTTGAGTCCCGTGTGACCCAAAATCAAAATTAATTAAAATTCTTGGTGGAATTTTATCATCCTACATCTGATGTCGTATTGTAGTGTCGTGATTTCAAGAATTTTTGCATAAACAAGTATAAATACAAGGTTCTTTCACTCATTTTCACCCCAAGCATTCAAGTATGCATGCATATAGCAAGTTTGAGTTTACAAGAGCATTCAAGGGAAGATTATCAAGTGATTTATAACATTATTCAAGCATCAAGCATCATGTCAAAGTCATCATGCATCATGTTTGGTTTTGAGCTAGTAATTATGATGTATGGTATCATGATTTAAGCTAGCATTCAAGTCAAGATTTATCCTATTCAAGCAAGAGTCAAGATCTACATCTATTGGAGCCACTTCATACATGTTTGCAAGACTTTATTGCTAGGTTTTGGTGAGTTGCAACACCATATTTTATTTGTTCATCATTCTCCATTCCTATTTCATTTCATTTCAAGGTTTGATTACCAAACTAGGGTTTGACCAAGGCAAACCCCTTTCTACTAAAAAAAACATTTTGCCCTCTTTAGTGTGTGATTTGCAGGTCTAGGTTGAAGACATATTAAAGGGTAGGTTTGGATAAAGTTGTCAAAGTGTTCAAAGTGTTCAAAGTTGTCAAACTTGTCACCTTGCATTGGAGATCATTGGAAGATTTCTACAAGTTGCAAATCAGGGTTTCAGATTTGGAAATCTATTGGAAAGAATAGAGTAGACATTGAAGACTAGATTGAGACTTTGGAGTTCTAAAAAAACCTAACTAGACTGATATGCTAGTTCTAGCAGATAAGTCCTAGTATAGGTCATTTTCTAGATTATTGTAGTTCTAGACACCCTTTTGCCTGATTTTAGTTTTTTCCTAGAAACCCTAATATGGGATTAAATTGCCTAGACTAGCGTATGAGTCCCAATAGGCTTTAAAATCAACATTTTCAACACTTCAAGTCTTCATCCAATCTTTTTAGGTTTCCAAGTGCACACCTTTCATCTCTTAGCTTTTCATTCTATTTTACATACTTTTCTAGGTCATTTAGTGAAAGTTTTCATGGCATTAGGTTTAAGAATTACATCTTGCATTACATTAGTATTTCCAAGCCCTAGCTTGGCGGTGAACCCCTCTTTAGTTTATAATTAGACCCTAGGATAGCCCTATTGTAAGATCTCTTTCTCCTTTGCATACTTGAGGTTGAGATCTCTAGGGTTTGTCCCTGAATGAAAGTGTTTGAAGTTTGTTGTTCTATTTCCCAAGTATAAAATCATACAAAATTATTCCTTTCAATTATTCTACATTTTAGTTTCATTTCCTAGGTCATTTAGTTAGGTTTTTCATAGTACTTTGCATGTTATTTACATTGCTTGTCTTTCCAAGCCCTAGCTTGGTGGTGAACCCTCTTTTAGTTTCTAATCAAAACCATAGGATACCTTATTGCAAGATATCTTTTCCCCCTTTCTATCCTAGGATTGAGATCTCTAAGGTTTCCTTGAGTATGACAATAGTGAAGTAGGAACCCTATCCCCTCAAAGGTGGGGCTCCCTATTTATGTTGCCATAGTAATTTCTATGAAGGCCTCTATGCATGCGTAACAACTTGCTTTGTTGTTTTCAACTTCAAAGACTAAGGACAAGAAAGATCCTGCTCATAGGCCTTCTCCTTCTCCTTCTTCTTATTCCTCCATAGCTTCATAACCTCCAACAATGTCCTCTATTCTTCCTAATTTTCCTGGCATAGGAAAAGGAAAGCCTCCTATGTTATAGAAGTCTAAATAGCAAGTTTTTGAACTCTCAATTTTACACACTATTCCTTGACCCACCCTATATGATAAGGGGAAGCATTCACATGGGGTTGTTCCTGCATCTCTACCTTTGAGGCCTCCCTCGATTCCTCCAAATTCCTACAAAGTAGATACAGGAAAGGGGCCCATGGTCGAGACCCTTGTCTCTCTATTTTTTCCTTCTCTTGTCGCTCCTCAGGAGCTTGCTCTTTATTTAGTAAAAATTGTGGAGATCACTCCTCTGCAGTAATAGGATCCTCAAGATTCTTCTCAATGCACTCTTCTTTGTGCCCATAATTGTCACAATTGAATTGTGTGTGACCATAATTGGCATCAACGAGATTTTGGCTAGGAATGTGAGGCATCATAAAAGACTTAGGGGGACCCTTCTATTTCTACCTCTACTTTTTCTTCTATCTCTTCTCCCACTTGTATCTTTGTTTTTGTTCTCACTTCTATTCCCTTCACCTTCTTTCTTCCAGCTTCCTGAATGGATCTTGATGAGCCTCACCCTATGCAGGTTCAAGTGTTCATCGCTCATTCAGATCTACACCCTCTAGTCTAGGGTGTAATAACACTTGTCCAACCAATTTGAGTCTAGATTTATATGATAGGTTCCTTTATCTTTGCACTTTGTTGTTCTGTAATTCATTTATATGTTTGAGTTATGCATTTCTTTGTATTTACATTAATTTTTTGTAGCTTCATACTTGATCTATGTAAATATTTGCATTATCAAATAAATTTACTTATCAATCAATTAATATTATCCCTAAAAAGGGAACCAAAACCCCAATCCACCATTTTAGCTCTTCCATTGAGGTTAGTAGTCAAGTTGGTGTATGTGATCATTTGTGGCTCCTCTCTAATTTAATGTTGAGAGAAAGTGTGATTTAAACTCTAGGTGTCTTTTTCCCACATCACAATAGTTTTTTTATAATGCTTGATATATTATGTTAACCACATGTATATATGAAAATAAATGAGCTAGGGATCTCTTTATTAAATGGTTAATAAGGCACAACACTTGCTAAAACTTTTACAAATAGGGCAGCAAGATAATTGGAATTATTTATGAAGAAATAATTCAAAGCTACTTGTGTCTGTAGTAGAGTAATATAGATGAATGATCAATGCTTCACCCTTATGATCAACACATAAAATTAATGAGTGCTGATAAAATCATTTATTATTATGAAAGATGAATTTTCATGAAGATATTTGTCATGATATATCATTCATCTTGAAGAAAATTGAACTAAAGAAAGAAAATATTATTTCATCTTAAAAAAATTGTACTAAAAGAAAGGAAATATTATTTCTATCACGACAACTAATCTAGATGCTCGAGGAAAGCTAACAAGTGTTGATCCTTCAACAATTACGATGAAACTTAAAAGAGTCTACAACTAATGGTCAACAAAATACTAAGAAAATTGATCTAATGTTATCTTTTTGCTTTTAGAAGGTAAAATTAAGATTTAAGATTTTTCATAGGAAAGGGCATGCTTTAAGTGTTATCAAAAGAAACCTTTTATTCTAGCTTGGCATTGTGACTTATTCACTCTAGGAAAAGACTAAATTTTAGTCGTGTTTTATCTTTCAAATTTTTATTTTTTCTCAATGAAATTCCTCTATCCCTTCTTCTTGAATGGGCATCCATAACCTGTTTCAAAGCTCTCATTTCAGCACAGCCAGGGAGGATATCAACGAAGGTGGCGGAGTCAAGCTTTACGCTCCAACGGATATGTATACTTATTCAGAATACACGTCCTCGTTGTTAGCCAGAATTGTGGGTCTCCTTTGAGGGATTTCTTAGCTATAAATATCTAAGTAGTGTTTTAGAAATAAGAGAAACAATTCCCACTATTCTCTATTACAAACTCACATTGCATGCTATATTTTTATTCTGTTCTACTTGTGCTTCCGAGCCAAAAAAAAAGAAGCATTTACCAGAGGTGAATATATATCTTGGTTCTACACTCTGTTATTTATGAAAAAGTTTACCACAAAACCATGTTTGACAGAAACTCCAAAAACCAGCATCATTATTAATCTATTTCCATTGCCGTTTCAGATTCCTTTTCCAAACGCCTCAAACAAAAGCAGACCTGCCAACGCGAACAACCAAACACTGCCGGTAATTTATGCTAAGCGGAACCAAACAACCAAACACTGCTCAAGGAGATTATTATTCCATATATTTGTCGCACCTTTTCTTGAAGAAACCGTTCCAATACACTTATTTAAGCACATCATACACATTCATTCAATCACTCGCCAAACAAAAATGGGTGCAATGAAATTAGGAGTCATGCAGTTTGCAAAGAAGTTTTTGATACTATTAATGTTGGTCCTGATATTTGAAGGGGTGAGAATAGTTTCAGCACAGTGCGACTGTTCTAGCCAGGATGAGTGTTCTCCAGGCTTCTTTTGCTGTACGAATGCACCCTGCGATAATAGAGGCACTTGCGCCAGATCTTGTGCTTAAATAAAAACTACTGCAGATCTCCATCTTCATTGCCTGTCAGTGGAGAGGGATTATATATGAGCAGATATAATAAACAAATAAGAGGTAAGTACTATGTATTAGTCTAAAAATAAAGAAGAGCCATGAAATAGTCTCGGGCTCCAGGACCTTTGAATATTGTACAAAAGCCATCAATTAGTACTATGTAAGTATTCATGTGTGGTTTGGGATGAATATCTTTTTAATGCTTGAGATTTATCAAGGCAACCTTGTTTAGGAACCTCAACGAGTTCAAAATTTCTTTTTCTATCAAATATATTTTAGTCCATTTCAGAATGTTAACAAATAATCTCTTGCATTCATGGAAAATTAAAAAAATAATGTAAAACTGAATATATAATATAGAAAAAGGTAATAGAATTACAATAAGGGAATGTTTAATATCTTTTAAAAGTTGATATTTAATATATTTTAAAAAATTAAAATTAATTGTACAATTAAAAATATTTATTTATAATATGTAAAAAATAAGAGAAAAATAATGATTATTTAATTATAAATCTGGATTATTTTTTCTTTTACTAATTAGATTTTTATTTTTAAATGTTTTGTAAAAGTATACTATGATTACATGATTGAAATTAAGTAAATAGAATTTAAATTAGTTGAGTTTTATCCATGCTAAATAAAATAAATTAGAAAGTTATGGTATTTATCATTTCAAAGAATTCATATGTAAATTGGATATGATGTGTTAGTGGTTACATTATGTTTTTTTTTCAATCATCAAATCTTGTATAACTAATTTATCAATAAAATCCATAAATTAAATTGGTAATATTATTATTGTGATTTTTTTATCTACAAATAAGTCCTAATTTTATGATATTTTAATTTTCTAATGTTTACCTCGGATTCCATTCCTTATACTTTTAAATGAGGACTAATATTAAGAAATGTTTGAAAACAACATTAATCAATGTATTATGCTAAGGTGTGTAAGAAATTGTCTTTTATGGCATCCCATTCAAGTCTTCTAAAATTTACAGATATTTTTTTTGACAATAACTTAATCGATACAGTGGATTGAAGAAGCGCATAATGAGCTTAATTTTTTGTTCTCAAAGTCTATGAATTTAGATTGGGGGCAACCGTGATGATCCTCCTGATAAAAGTGATCCACCCTATGTTGAACATGGTCATGCTCTTAGTATGAAACTTGTTTTAGTCCCTTCAGCTAGTTGTACGCCTTTCTATATGATGAGAAATATTAGGATGCAAATGAACTACTTTAAACTGACTCGCATGTGCGGTACTCATTCATTAAATTTTCTTTATTTGTTCTTTGTGTTTTCTTGCATGTGATGTGATCTCCCATATTGTCTTGCTTGAAATGTCTTGATGTTTGTGAGTTTTCTTTAGATGCCCCTTGTTGCTTCATTGGTGCAAAGATACAAGAGAAAAAAATCTAGCATGTCATTCTTCTATTTGTATCTCCATTCTTCTTTATGTCGTAAAATTTGTCTTTTATTTTTTTTCTTGCATTCTCCTTTTTAGGATGATGCAAGGTGTTGATACATTTAGGTCTCAACCATGTTGACCCACAAGCTTTTTTGTTTTCTCTATATGTGTCATTCTTCCATTATGTTCATTGTTCTATGATTATTTGGGGAATGATGTTAGTTTTGAGCTCGATTATATCACTGTAGAAAAGACTTATACTAACTTGAGATTCGTAGATCCCTTATGTGTTCATCTTTTGTGTTTTTTGTTGCATGGCATTTGGGGGAAATCACTTATCATGATGTAGCTTTATTTGGAAACATATAATTGGTATAAGAATTTCTAAATAGGCTCTCATGTCTTTATCGCATGGCATTTATCATTTTTCTACCTTAAAGAAATAGCTCACAACATGGTGTTTAGCAATTTTTTTAAGGTTGGGGCATACATTGGCATTATTTTTATTGACTTTGTTCTCACACGTTGGAATTAGTGATGTGTTGAAATTAAAATTTTTGCTTCAATTTGTTCAGCTGTGTTGAACTTAGTGATGTGTTGGCATAACAAATTTATCATTCTTGTAGCACCTTATCAGAGTTATCAGGGAGTATAATTATTGATATGGTTATGGGTACACATCTAGTGACAATTGGACTTCACTAGACCTTGTGTGTTTCTCATTTTTCTACTTTGTCTTAGGGGCTCACCTAGTGAATATTAGATTTCACTAGCCCATGTTTCCTTCTATTTGTGATTCACCTAGCAAATATTTTAATTTTTTAGTTTTTGAGTCATGAACGCATTTTATGTGAATCCTAGCATAATGCAACATTCTAGTTAATGATTATTGATACCCTCCTTTTTATATTTTTCTTTGATATTGTGTATGTTGTCTTGTTTCATTTCATACATGCATGTTCCTTTGTGATTATGTTGGCTTGCATTGGGATCTTGGATCTTGGGGGATTGTGCACCCCCCTTGATGCTTTGTAATCCTATCTCCTCAACATTTTGACAATCGGACCCCTCTTGAAATATTTTTCTACTTTAGTGTGAGTTTGAGTGTAAGTTCATACTTTCAGTAAAGTGGAGGCTAAATGTAGCATCATAAATTATCACCCTTGATATTTTCACACTATATTCCCCCCCCCTTAAATTATTGGACCTAATTGAACACCTAATTTCCTAAATTATGCATTCCATGGACTATTTTTAACAATTATCAACAAATTGCAAGCGGAAAACAAATGCATTCATCTAATAATTTACCCTCGACACCTTAATTTCTAGAAAATAGGGCTAGGAAATATTCACCTAGGGCAAATTAGTCCCCCTATTTTGGCTCCAAAATCAAATATATCAATGTCAGCATTTTATTATTTGAAATTCAAGTATCCAAAGTCTTCTATCGAGATTTAGTTCTTGATAAATTAGAATAATTGCATATAAATACCTAGTTATTACAACATTTTAAGACAAACAAGAAAATCTAGAAATAAATTATTATCAAGAGCATTATCAAGCAAGTTAGAAGTAACATTTTAGAGATTTATTATAATAATTTAAGATCCAAACATCATGTCAAAGTGTATGTGAGTTCAAGTTCAAGTTTGTGAAGGCTAACCCTTTTGTAAGTCTCCAAGAAATTCAAGAAAATCAAGTAAGATACAAGCCTTGAGGAGATGTGTATGAATTCAATCCTTTAAGGAAGCCATTAAAGGGTGGTGAGTTGCAAAAAATTGTGGATTCATTATTTATTTTTATCATTTATCCCTATCCCTCAAAAGTATAGGTTTGAACTTGTGTCACCAAAAATTGTATAGCTTTGAAGAAAAGGATAATTTTATGCCTAATTTGATCCTATTTTTGGCATCTTAGCCCCTAAATAACCCCCTTCCAAGCCTTATTTCAAAGTGTTGTAAAGAGTTGTAACAAACTCTCATACTTTCCTAGGCTTGCCATAAATAAATTAACCCTTTTTTATGTTAAAATGACCCCTTAATGCACTTATAGGTCCTACTTAAGTGTGTTTCAGAAGACAATCCCATTAAACAATAATAGTCACACTTTAATTCTCTAAATCCAATCAAATTTTCTCAAGTGGACTAAGTCGCCACCTTGGGTGACTTAGTCCCATGTGGCATAAAAATCAAATCTAACTCAAAATTCTTGTGCAATATTGTCTCCTAAACCCTAAGGTTGGCCTGCGATGAGGTATTTTAAAAATGTTAGGGCACAACATGTATAAATAAAGGGTTTTCCCCTCATTTTTCATCTCCTAAGTCTCATTTATCCTATCTCCTTCTATTCATCATCTCTCATTCTTCTCAAGCAAGCTAGGGTTTGAGCATTCTATGTCATCAAGCAAGCATTCAAGCACTAAATCTTCAACCATTGCTGCAAAAAATCAAGATCAATCATCATGGCAAGGTACCTAAAAGGGGTTTGACCAAAGAAAACCCCCATGCCCTAACAATCAACATTTATCTCTTTCTCTCCTTGTGTGTTTGCAAATTTAGGTGTATTGAAGGATTGGAGATCATTGAAGAATGAATTGAAAGATTTTTGAAGACACCTCCTTGTTGACTATGTCAAGATATACAAAAAAATTCATAGTGCCGAAAAGTAGAGTTTCAAAATTGGATACCTAAAGGAGCAGGAAGTGCAGATCGAAGGCTCCAGATTCTACTTTCAGACTTTTAGAAAAGAAAAAGTAGACTAAGTCACCATTAGTGGTGACTTATTCCCACTGTACATGTTTTTCAGAGCTTTCTGTAGATTTGGATACCCATTTGGTTGAAACGGGCTCCAAAACAGATTTCCAGATCTGGGACTAAGTCGCCCAGCTTGGCGGAAGTGTCCCAGTAGGTCAAAATTTTAGCATCGGTAGCATTTCTAGCTTCCAATCCAGTCTGCAACTCACTTCCAGGTGCACACCTCCCATTTCCAGTTTTTTGTTTTTTTTCATGTTCATTCTTAGGTCATTTAGTTTAATTTTTTCATATCAGAATGTGTTTTCAAAAATAGTTGTTTTTCTAAGTTTTACATTAGTATTTGATTCCCTTTATTCATTTCCAGCATTTAGATCACTAAATTTCACACACATTAGCACACACCTTAAGAAATAATATTGAATGAATCTACCAAGTTTTAGAGTGGAAAGACCTCTCTCCTTTTAGGTGCAAAACCTTAGAAGTGCAAGAAAACCCATCTTTCCCCTAAAATTTGTAGTTCATTTTGGTGAACTCGCCTTTCGAATAAATTCTTTTCTATTTTGGAGTCCATCATTGTCCTAGAATTATCTTGCATTAGTTAAGTTGCTTTCTAGGGTTTCAATTTTTTTCATTAGTGAAAGTACATATAGATTGCATTTTTGCATCCCAAATCATTACAATTTTTTTGAAATTCTACATTTTCATCTTAGGTATGCATCTTGCAATATAGAAACCATCAAAATCACTCAAATAACTCTAAAAATTCTAAAAAAATCACTAGCAAGATTAATTCACCACCTTGGGAGACTTAGTCCCTTTAGGCCCCTGAAATAGCCTTTTATAGAGCTGAAAACCCTATTTTTGAGCTTCTATTTGCTGCCCTCACCTATCTATATTAATTGGTTGTGTTTCTGTTTCATGCATTCCATTCAATCTAGCTTAACTTATCTCATTTCATGCATTGTTTAATTTCAAATTTGCATTTGCACCATTTCGATTTTAGATTGTTGCATAATGTAATCAGAAAAATTGCCTTGTTTTACATCTAAAAATTACATTTCAACATTTCACTTTAAATCATTGCATTGCACTTTCTTTAATTTTTCATGATAGCAGGTTTTCTTTCAAAAGATGTGGCCTTGATTTGGTTCAAAATGGATTGTATGAATACAACATCCCTTCTTATGAGTTCAATTTTGATTACACTAATGAGTTCATTAAGAAAAATGTTAATCATCAAACCCTTGACACAATCCTTAACATTACCTTACCCATTGATGAGAATGGTAGTGTCGACAATCATAACAATCATACTTGTGCTTCTCCCTATACCTCTCCTATTAGTGATGAAGGTATCTTGGTGAAAGAAGATATAAGCATTGAGGGTCTTGATTTCCCCTCTCCTCATCCCCCTTTGGAAGACATTAAACAACAAGAAGATGTGACCATTGAAACATTTCTTAAAATCACCTTATCTAGCCTCTATAATCATACCAATCAAAATTTTCCATCTCCTAATATCCCTCCTTGATGCAAAGATGACAAGTTGATATTAGAAGATACCTCTCTTAAAATTCATGAGACTCTTGACTCTCCCTTCCCTAATGCTACTACCATTTGGGACAATCTATTTGAAAATCATAGTGGTCCCTCTCTTGATGCCTCCCTTACCTGCAATGAAGCTAGATTAAAAACTCTCACCATGGCATGTGGTGAACATCTTACAAACTCTCCTACTAGGGTAGATAGTATGGAACAAGAGAATGAGACCTTCAAAAAATAGGATAATCAAATAGAACCCTCTCCTAATCATCCCACTATTTATAATTCCATCATTGATCATTCCCCTACTTGCGATGAAGTCATTTTAGAAGAACCAACCCTTCAATGTCAAGAACATGTGGTTTGTAGTCCTCCTAAAAGGCTTCCTCTTAGGGAGGATATTATGATACACAATAAAGATGACAATGATAGTAATAATATTATGCCCTTACAAGAAGATGCAGAGCCCATGTTAGACTCTCCTTCCCTAGGGGATGTTAATATTATTCAACCTCAACTCATCCTTTATCCACCTTCAAACAAACCTAAACCCAAACTTATCCTTTACCCACCTAAGAATAATGTCATAGCAATCGAGTTATAATACCATTGCTCATACACATTACACAAGAAACAATCCATAACCACAACAACCAACCCCAACACCCTTACCTTTACCCAATCCCATATTATCTGTTGCCCCTCACTTCAATTCACTCCTTAGGGAGTATGATCTCGTTGACCAACTTAAGAATAATCCTACCAAGATATCATTATGGGACCTTATTCAAGCCTCCCCTAACTATCACAACATGATGCAAAATTCTTTACAACAAGTTCCTATCCCTTCTATTGCGCAACCAAATGGCATAACAGCTATACTTCAAGGATTGAATGCTGACATTGTTTTTCACCAAAGTGAGCTCCCTTCTTTGGAAGTGCAAAAAGAAGCTAAAGCTTTCATAATCATATCTCAATATGAAAGAATAGGGATAAAGTGAACCCTTGTTGAAAATGGCTTTGCTGTTAATGTGTGTAGCATAAATCTCTTGGATAGGTTGCATGTGGATAAATCAAGCATTCAACCCAACTCTTTATGTATTAGTGGATTTGACAGTGTAGGACATAAACCCCTTGGTGTGATCACTTTGCCTCTTATAGTTGGAATGGCCACATTAGACACACTAATCCATGTCATGCCACATGCTGTTTGGGTATGTGCATGACCATCATGAAAAAATAAGCCCTTAAGTGGAGATGAAAATTCAGAAAATCAAAGTTAGGCAATGAACCACCAAAAATAATGCATATACAAACAAGGGAAAGAAGATTCCCCAAATAGGCTCCTAGGGTTTTCCACCTAGGAGCAATTGATTGAGAAATGGCTCTCTTTCCACTTTGGTGATATTCTTTTTGGATAGGTTCATTCAAACGGTAGGGGTTGATTGGGGTGTGTGATTGAATGTGTCTATCTAAGTGCAATTAATTGATAAATAAACTAATTAAGAATGTAAAAATTAGGAAATGCAACTATGTTGGAAAACACATGAAGATATGCAAATAACCTAAGAAATATACATTAAACTAAAACAGAAGGCTGGAGACAAAAGGGGTGTGCACCTAGACACTTGTAGAGGTTAGAGATACTGCTGAATTTGATGTAGAATCTAAAAGGGAAACTTGTGCCAATCTAGGTGATCTATACCATTTTTTCGGGAAAATCGATCGGAGTGGGTTTCTATCAAAAGGGTATACAAAAATGTGAAAATACCTGAAAAAGAAGCTTCAGTGGGACTAGGTTGCCCAAAGTGGTGACCTAGTCCTCTTCTGAATTTTTGCAGATTAGAAGAGGGAATTTGGAGCCTTCGGTCTATACTTTCTGCTCCTCTAGGTGTCCGGTCCTGAAAAATGCAGAATCTGATCTGTAAGTGTCTTCCAAGCTTCCACTAGGGTTTCTTCAACCTTGTAGATCTTGGATGAGTTGTTGAATTTTCTTCCACCTTGGTTCTTTGCCAAATCTATCTACAAGATCTGCAAATTACACAAAGAGAGAAAGAAGTGTTGGATGTTAGGGTATGGGGGCTTGCCTTGGTCAAGCCCCTTTTCAGTAATTAAACCAAGAAGATGAAATGAAGTAATGAAGTATGAAAAAAGGATAGTGATGGATTTTACCTGGCCATGATGTTTGATCTTGAGTTGCAACAATGGAGATTCAGTCCTTGAATGCTTCTTGAGAGAGATTCCTTGGTGACTTAGAATACTCAAACCCTAGTTTTATTGAGAAGAAGAGGAGATGAGGAATGAGAGGAGAAATGAGGATGTCTCTAATGTGTTTGTAATGAGGAATTAGGGTTTTGAAGCTTATTTATACAAGTTATGCCCTAATTTTCTTGAAATAACACCATACAAGCCGACCTTAGGGTTTTAGAGATAAAATCCTGAAAGAAAATTAAGTTTATTTCAATTTTTATGCCACATGGGACTAGGTTGCCCAAGGTGGTGACCTCGTCCACTTGGGAAAGTTTCATTAGTTTATTGGGGATTAAAGTGTGATTATTGTTCCTTGTCGGGATTGTCTCATGAAAACACAATAAGATAGGACTTATATGTGTATTAAGGGGTCATTATAGCATAATAAAGGGTTGATTAAGTGATGAAAATCTTAGGAGAGTGTGAAAATGTTTTGCAACAACTTACAACACCTTGGCACAAGGCTTGGAAAGGGGTAAAAAGAGGCTAAAAAAGGTGCAGAATCCATAGGCAAGGGTCCAAATAAGTGAAAAGTGTCAAAGGCTACACTTTTTGGCGACATAGGCAACTTGACGTAAAAAATTGAACAAGTTATCTATATTATTTCAAAAATATGTAAGAATAGAATTTGTAGCAAATTGAATGTAGTTTATAAACTAATAGGTTTATTTTAAAAAAAAATCTATTTGGTGAAAATTTGAAATTTCAATGCAGTAGTACTTAAATTTCAAGGAAAAAATAAGAAGTAGGTGTCTGTCTGACCACCCTAACCATAATAAAATGATAATATTATTTTATAATATTTTAGATATAAGTAGAGGACTCATGTCCTGATGTGATGCATATATTTTTGTAATTTATTTCTAAGTAAATAATTAATTATGAATTTTTTATTAAATTTTTTAAAAAATATAAAAATTCGTATATCTGACCACCTTAACTTGGTGAAAACTTCATGAAATTTATTTTTTTAAAATTCTATAGGATGAAAAGCATTGAATGTGACACATGTTTCAGATTCAAAAATTGTGATACCATTTGAAATCGATAGATGTTTTCCAATCAACCTATCAATCAATACTTTAGTCATAATTGAAATAGAAAATGAATAATAATTATTTATTAAATTCAAAGTAAAACATAATTTATATTGGTGGAAAGCTAAGAATCTTGTTTAAAAACCATTTTCATTTCATCAATTTTGGGTAAAAAAAGTCGTTAGCCACATGGGCCATCATATCACTTACATATCACCACTTTTTGGCCCATCATGATCCTGCACATACCTATTTTATATAATCTTATTTTAGGCATGCATGGATTCATGCAATGAATGGGGTGCCTTCCATTCTTCATCGTAAAATGAAATACATCTACAACAACAAATTGTACACCCTTGATGTTGATCTTGAAACTTACACTTTCTTACAACTTTAAAGAAACAAACAGAATCATTTCAACACATTAACACTAACCAAACAAGTGGAACACATGCAAAAAATTCCCTTCGACGATGATTGGGGTTCCTTATACTTACAACCTCCCTTAGTAGGAGAATCCAAGATCACTAACGAAGAATCTGAAAAGGGACAAGCAGTCTTGTAAACACAAGACGCGATTGATCCTTTGAAAGAATCCACCTCAACTTCTTTAGACAAAGAAACAAACAACAAACAAATACCCAATCCAAAAGAACTGAAAAAGATTTATAGAAAAGGTTATGAACTTATGAAACAACTTGGCTATAGTGGAAAAGGATGTTGTGCTAACGAACAAGGTATTCACAACCCTATCGTGCAAAAAACTAATCATGGTCTTAGTTATTGTGCTTTGATCAAAATCACCAAGCATCCACCTCACATCAACACCATCACAAATAATCCTTCAAAACCAACCTTAACACTAGTGCATCCTGAAATGATAGAAAGTAGTGGTCTTTCTCCTTTACTTGAAACAAAACAAATGAAGAAGTCTTTGCCTAATATCAATGTCATCTCACAAAACACTAATGATTTAAATTTTACACAATCCTCTAAGCGAGCGTACAAATTCTCACAATCTATAGTGCCTTGCGTAGGTATGATATCCTGTACTAAGCAAGACACATCTTTCTCACAAGATAAAGGAACACTTCCTACCTTAGATCAAGAGGGTATCTTGTCGAGACTCCTCTAAAATCACTTGATATACCTTCCTCCTAAAACCCGAAAGAAATTCTATTACAAGAATTCCTTTTGCACCTATCACAGAGTCCATGACCATTCTACTAATGAATGTATGGCTTTAAGTAGTAAAATCCAAAATATTAAGGAGTTTGGTACTCTTCCTTATGTGGGGGTTGTTGGAACCATCAAATTTTGGAAAAAATTGAAGGTGCCATAATAAAAAATTAATTTCAGCACTCAGATGTTTAACTGTTTGATCCACTTCAGAATTATGCTTTTTCCTATTGATGATTTAGGTCTATATCTTGCCGTGGATGAGAAGAAAATTTATGAGATTGCAGGAGGTGTTCGATGAGACAATTGACATTGGCATGGGTATTTTGAAGTTCCCTAAAAAGATGAAAGTCTCCCTGATACAATGATATGCATCAATTTCCATTAAGGACACTACGATTTATCAGCATGAGTCATTGGTAAATTCTCCCAATAGAGTAAAAGGATAAGTCATGATGGAAAACTGAAAGCAATATTTTATTAAAAAGTTCAAATTTTGGTGTGGCTGTAAAATGGGTAAAATAATATGTGGTAAATATTGCCACATTTATTTTGGGAGATTTTGTCATTAGTGAAAGTATTATATATTTAATGGGTGATTGTTACCAAAATGGGTGAAAATATAGGGGAAATACAAGATAACATATTTTTACCAAGTAAGAGATAATGGAGAGTGTTTTAACTCTTCACGGGGGAATTAAAAGACAATTTAATACCTCATAATGGGTTATTACTTTTATTCAAAAAGTTTTCTATATTAGGTGAAGAGGAGAAAATTAAATACAAACAAAAATATTTTCACTAGGATGGGAAGCATTTTCACGAAAGAAATCATGAAGAGGATAATTACCAAAATTATTTTTTCGCAAAAAATACAAATGGAGATTAAAGTTAAATATTTAATTTTCCAAAGGCAACTAATTAAATATTTTAAATGAATAGTTGCATTGAGAAGAAGGATTACATTGGACAGATTTTGTGAAGGGTTGTAACCTTAAAAAAGGCAATGTATATATGTAAGATGAAATAAATCATCATAGAGTTAGAAGATAGTAGAATTATAATAGGATAGATTGTTGTTAGCACTATATTTTCATAATGATATTCAAGGAGGCTATGTTGCATGTATGAATTTTGAAGGAGATAATGAAAGACTGTTGATTTAGTGGCTTCATTCTGGTATCAATTGTTTGTTGGATTCCTGTGATTATTTAATTGTCTCCAATCTGATGTTTCTTAATTGTTTAAATTGAAATATCAAGTATATATTCAATTTATCAGTGCACATTTGCTGTTTCTACGTGATTTGATTTATTGGATTCTTTAAAGAAGAATTAAATTCCTTTCAATCAATTACAGTAATCTGGGAATGTCATTTGGATCAATAAGAAGAATTAGATAATTAGATTTGATATTCTATCTCAAGTAGGGTTTATCAATTACATCCTTGCATTTTTATACCAGTTATAAACTCATAATTGTATGCCAAATGATTAGAGAATTTTCTAGATAGAAACCACTCATCATAGGTCTCCATTTGACTCCGTTTTATCCAATAAGGCACTGGTCTCCCTTATTTTCATTACATTAGTTTTATTCATATCATTTGACATCTCTTAATTGAACATATTAATTCATACCTTGATATTTCATATACAATTTATACCAAATTAGGATCATATCTTTCCACTGTTAAATTGCCAGTTGTGGATAGTTAGATCAAGTAGGAAACTTAAAACTCAAAATTTGTGTTGCTCATATAGGTGCACCCACCTAGGTCTAGCAGAGCCTTAAGAGTAGAGGGTTCAACCATATTGGTTGGCCTTGTTAGTTGACCAATAATGTAGTGAGAGTTTGGAAACCTCTCATGGTTCATTCAAACCAAGGTTTTTGAGACCCAACAATTTGGCGACTCTATTGGGGATTACTTAGGAAGATTTTCAGCCTTTCCATTTATAGAGTCAACGAGATTTTACATTTTGTTTGGAGATTCCGTTGGGGGCAAACCAAAGTAATCCATTTCATTTTCCTAGTTTTGGAAACGTAGGTGGTGACTCTGTTTAACATTGATAAATAATGCATAGATATTATGGAGCGGTAACATTTTGTCAAGATGTCAGGAGCAGAAAAAGGACACCGAACAATGAAAGAATTAGAAGAAATGAAACAACTAATGCTATACTGGAAACAAAAAAACCTACAATTGAAACAATAAATGCTACAATTGGGAGTTGAATTCGACAATGAAGGTAATGCGATGTATTCACAACAGAACATGTATGCACCACAACCATTACCTCAAATGAATTATCCTCCATTTCCTAAAAAAATATCAATGATCTACCAAAACCCATATGGCCCTCCAAATTTTGTCCCAATTATTGATAAACCATTTAACTTTAGTAATGTCCAAGGCTACCCAAATCCTTACCCCTGCGATGAGACATAAATGCTAATACATATCCCTAAATTTCATGGAGAATTAAATGAATTAGCTTATGAGCATATGGAACGATTTTGGAATATCATTGTCAACTTTCAAGTTTATCCAGAGGATGTCATTATGAAATATTTTTCAAGATCTATGAGGTATAGTGCAAGGGAATGGTTTAAAAGTTTGCTTGTGCAGAGTATATATTCATGGGAGGATTTAAAATAAATATTCTTGAGCCACTATGAGGATAGAGATGATGAGTATTTACATAATCAAGAAGAAGATGATGATGTACGTACTCAAAGCCAAGACTCCATTACATAATCAAAATATGGAATTTCCCTCTTCGATACATTTTTTGACATAAGGAAATATAAGGGAGAATCTGTAAGTTCTCTATACAACAGGATGATAGACATCTGTATGCAATTACCTCCTTGTTATAGACCTACAAGGCCCACATTTGTTGCACAATTCGCAAGAGCATGGGAGCCTGACTCAGTTGATTGGTCAGAGTCATCAAAAGAGCGTGCCTTTGATGTAGTGAACAAATTTATTGATTCCATACTTGGGACAAAGTATATGTATAATGAATCTAATAGGGATATCATGGATGGTCAAACAATGCAACAAACAGAGGAAGTATGTGGTACTGGGATTTCTAATGACAATTTTTCAGATTTGGAAGATGGTGATAATATGGAAGGTCAATCATGCATCTTGGAAGAGGACTACACTAATGAAGATGTTCTTGAAGATACAATTCATAAGGAGTATATTGGTGATAAAGCAAGTAAAAATGAGAAAATTTCACCTTCATTCTCAGATCAATACTATGATGACACAATTGATGATGAAGAAGAATTCATGGAGGAAATATTTTATGAGGGCCAAGATGATGAAAATATAGAAGAGGTCAATAGAGAAGAAAATCCACTTGACAAAGAACACATGACATATCTATCTATAGCAGATAACGATGAGGGCATGATTGACAAACGAAAAGATTGCACACTAGAAAGTGGTTTTGATTTTCTTTTAAAACCATTGTATGATCAAATAATAGAAGGATCAGAAATGACACCATGCCAAGGTGTGCCTCAGAGTGATTCCTTTGTGTTTTTGAAACCACTCCATGATGAGGATAAAACATGCTCAATTGAAGATGAGAGCATATCAACATGTGAAGAGAATAACTATGGTGATGTTGGAAATTGCTATGTTGATGAATTGGAATTTGAAACAGAAGTGAATTGTGTATCATGCCACAATGAAGACGAGTTTGAGGAAAAACACATGAATCTTGATTCACAACAGAGATATTTTTAGTTCTTATGAAGATCAAGAGGTTGGAGACATGGTAGAAGATATGGAAGCAAGAATTGTTCACTCAACAGTGAGCAAGTTTCAGATTTGTTAACTTTTGAATATCAGATTTATGCACATAAAGATGATTCTAAAGTTTTGGGCCCAACCTACATTTTATTTGATAGTGAGAATACAATATGTAATGATTCAAATAATTCTAGGTGCATCTCTCACAATGATGAGGAAATCTTTGAAGCTGATCATGAATCCATTTATGTCCAAGAAGAGGTATGTGACTTAAATAATTTTTTCCTACAAAAGAAAGATACTGGTTTGCATGTTATTGATGATGAGTATTCAAAATTTGTTGATTCAAGTATGTGTAAGGATAACTGTATGGATCAAAAGTGTGTGTCAATGCTAACTGGTGATAGGAAACAGATGGAAAGTAATTTGCTTGTTTTAGAAGATGTTGATGAGACAAAAAATTTTGATTTCCATGGAAAGCATTCAGATTTTTAGGTCCCAGTACAACTACTGGATCATTCAACAACATATGATAATGAGCAAGCTTATGAATGTTCCATTGGATGTAGATACACTTTGTATCATGAAGGTAACAAAGGTTTATCATATGATGAACTACATAAGGCTGAACGGAATATGAGTCAAGCTAAATATAATGACTTTCTAAAAATCTTCAATGATAGTAGCATGGTAGATTACATAAATATTCTCAGAAGGAATTCTATAAAATCACAAAAAAACAAGGTGTATGATAGGGGAAGATACTGGAATTTATTTTTCAGTGGCCTTATGCCATCAATTGGGTGAGGTTTTTTTCAAAGAAGCCATATCATTTCATGTCAGAAAATAATTTCAATCTGCTACTCAGTATATAAAACACTTGGTCTACTCTCCCAGAGGTCTGGATTCTTGTTATGCCCATAGGGGGCATACATCCCCAGACGGAGCCACTATTGGAACCATCAAATTTTGGAAAAAATTGAAGGTGCCATAATAAAAAAATAATTTCAGCACTCAGATGTTCAATTGTTTGATCCACTTCAGAATTATGCTTTTTCCTATTGATGGTTTAGGTCTATATCTTGCGGTGGACGAGAAGAAAATTTATGAGATTGTAGGAGGTGTTCCTTGAAAATGGTAAGTGATGGATTGGTGTCGAAAATAGAACTATACAACATAATAGAAGAAGGGGATAATGCTTAGATTGCTCTCCCTTGTTTTGACAGTAAATATTATTGCATTCTCTACCATCTTTCTTGGTTAATGTTGGATCTTGCAAAATAAGAGTGACCTAGTCTAAGGCGATGAACATTGATACATCGTTTGGTGATCAAGTTCATTTCATCCATGAGAAATTCTTGAATATCTTCATGTGCATGAGCATACACACTCACGTCACTATAGTGATGATAATGGTATAAAAAGGAGATCAATAAATGGATACAAAATTTAGAGTATAGAGCAAATCGTGACAACAATACGTTTCCAAAGGAGGAAGGAAAAATAGTGTCATAGAAATTGCAAAAGCGGTTGATGGAAATCATTCTCAAGCATGGGAGGGGCAGAGTTTGGCTCGAACCCAATGAAATTAACAAAATTTCCATGGTCAATTCCAGAGCTGGTAAGGATTGATTTGTGATTAGAAAACTAATGAAAATTCATTCTAGTGCTTGTGATTTCCATGCATTGGATGAATGTCAAGAAAGGCGAGAAATGGTAATGAACAAATGACTCGAGGCATTTTCTCATGCCACCATAATAGCGAGACAAGAAACCCTAAAATCAGTGAGGTGAAGAACCCTAAATACATCAGTGTGACATGAAGGATCGGAGAAACTTTCTCAAGTCTTTCTGATTATGCAATTTTCACCAATAGCCAAGAAATGGAAACATATCGGCGAGGCAATTGACATCGACAGGAGTATTTTGAAGCTCCCTAAAATGATAAAAGTCTCCCTGATACAATGATATGCATCAATTTCCATTAAGGAAACTATGATTTATTGGCATGATTCATTGGTAAATTCTCCCGATAGAGTAAACGGATAAGTCACGATGGAAAATTGAAAGCAATATTTTATTAAAAAGTTCAAATTTTGGTGTGGCCGTAAAATGGGTAAAATAATATGTGGTAAATATTGCCACATTTATTTTAGGAGATTTTGTCATTAGTGAAAGTATTATATATTTAATGGGTGATTGTTACCAAGATGGGTGAAAATATAGGGGAAATACAAGATAACATAGTTTTACCAAGTAAGAGATAATGGAGAGTGTTTTAACTCTTCACGGGGGAATTAAAAGACAATTTAATACCTCATAAGGGTTATTACTTTTATTCAAGAAGTTTTCTATATCAGGTGAAGAGGAGAAAATTAAATACAAACTAAAATATTTTCACCAGGATGGGAAGCATTTTCACGAAAAAAATCATGAAGAGGATAATTACCAAAATTATTTTTTTGCAAAAAATGCAAAATGGAGATTAAAGTTAAATATTTAATTTGCAAAGGAAACTAATTAAATATTTTAAATGAATATTTGCATTGAGAAGAAGGATTACATTGGACATATTCTGTGAAGGGTTGTAACCTTAAAAAAGGCAATGTATATATGTAAGATGAAATAAATCATCATAGAGTTAGAAGATAGTAGAATTATAATAGGATAGACTGTTGTAAGCACTAGATTTTCAGAATGATATTCAAGGAGACTATGTTGCATGTATGAATTTTGAAGGAGATAATGAATGACTGTTGATTTAGTGGCTTCATTCTGGTATCAATTGTTTGTTGGATTCCTGCGATTATTTAATTGTCTCCAATCTGATGTTTCTTGATTGTTTAAATTGAAATATCAAGTATATATTCGATTTATCAGTGCACATTTCCTATTTCTATGCGATTTGATTTATTGGATTCTTTAAAGAAGAATTAAATTCCTTTCAATCAATTACAATAATCTGGGAATGTCATTTGGATCAATAAGAAAAATTAGATAATTAGATGTGGTATTTTTCCTCAAGTAGGGTTTATCAATTACATCCTTGCATTTTTATACCAGTTATAAACTCATAATTGTATGCCAAATGATTAGAGAATTTGCTAGATAGAAACCACTCATCATAGGTCTCCATTTGACTCCGTTTTACCCAATAACACACTGGTATCCCTTATTTTCATTACATTAGTTTTATTCATATCATTTGACATGTCTTAATTGAACATATTAATTTATACCTTGATATTGCATATACAATTTATACCAAATTAAGATCATATCTTTCCACTGTTAAATTGCCATTTGTGGATAGTTAGATCAAGTAGGAAACTTAAAACTCAAAATCTATGCTGCTCATATAGGTGCACCCACCTAGGTCTAGCAGAGCCTTAAGAGTAGAGGGTTCAACCATATTAGTTGGCCTTGTTAGTTGACCAATAATGTAGTGAGATTTTGGCAACCTCTCGTGGTTCATTCAAACCAGTGTTTTTGAGACCCAACAGGGGTACCTCATTCCTCTAATTGATACTGATTTTCACTCTAACTTGCATTTCATCCATCCTTTCGGCTCCTCCTTGTCCTGCACTAAGTGGGGGCAAGGGGTTAGGAAGCCTTGTCCTCATATGTCACTTGTCATTGTCTCTTTTGAATAGTCATTAACCTTTTATGAATGCATAAGAGAAACCTTGGGATGTGGATGACCTTCCTTAAGTTGACTCACATGTGACATACTACCCTCTTGATGATGTAGCTTATTGAAAACATATCACTTGGCATAGGGATTTCTTAACAAGCTCTCGTGTCTTCATCTACTTTAAAGAATTTTCTCATAGTAATGGTGTTAGCAACCACTTTAAAGTGTGGGCATACATCGACACTCACATTTCATTGTGCAATTTTCTTTTTTTATGATTCCCTCTCTTGGAAACATTAGGTACAATGTTTCTCAGGATGGTACATTGCATTTGTCCTCTCTTACAAACAAGATGAGACCATTTTCATTTTTCCTCTCTTGGAGACATTACACATGATGTTCCTTAAGATGAGACATTGCATGAACTAAGGAAAATCCCTTTGAACATTTCTTACACTATTTTTACAAAGACATTTTATTTTGTGGCACCTTCTTAAAGTTATCAGGAGGCATAAATTTGGTATGGTTCGAGTGGGAAGCCCAACCAGGGGCATGAATTTCCACATAGCCACTTGCGTGTGTGTGAGTACATACCAGCCATAAGTGTAGCCTTGACACTTTTCGCTCATTTGGGCCTTTTCCCTTGGATTTTGGCCTTGTTTTGCTTTGATCTAATGTTGTAATGTAGCCAATACATTCACATTAGGTCTTGTATTCTTGCAAATAAACAACCTAATGATGTTTTATAAAGGTGTTGTGAAGTGTTGTAATACACCCTCTCACTTTTCTAAGACCCTTTCAACATAATTCAACTAAACAACCCCTTTTTGCCACTTTACAAGCCTTGTGCCAAAGTGTTGTAAGGTGTTTTAAATCATCTTCACACTTTCCTAGGCTTTTCATCAACAAATTCAACCTTCTTTATGCTAAATTGGTCTCTTAGTGTACTTTTAGGCCCGACTTAAGTGTGTTTTGGGAGATAAACCCGTTTATCATCCTTTAACACCACTTTATTATCGACCACCACTTGAATTTGTCCAAGTGGACTAGGTTGCCATAGGTGGTGACCTAGTCCCTTTTGGAATTAAATTCAAAATTAAAACAAGTCTCTAATGGGAATTTGCCTCCAAAGCCCTAAGATCGACCTATCATGTGTTATTTTCAGGAAAATTAGGGCATAGCTTGTATAAATAAGGGTTTTCATCCTCATTTTGACCTCTTCCACACTCTTCTACTCTCTTGCTCTCTCCATCTTCACAAGCACTCAAGCACTCAATCTTCTCAAGCAAGCATTTCATACATCATCCATTGGAGTTGGTTCTTGCATGTCTTTAGACATCTTCAAAAAGGGGTTGGTGAGTGTTATATTTACATGTTATTCAATTATCTTTCCTTTCCAAATAATTTCATCATTTAAGGTTTGGTTACCAAAATGGGGTTTGACTAAGGAAAACCGCTATTCTCTAACCCTAACCCTTTGTCTCCTCTTTGCATGTGTGCTTTGTACATTTTTGTATGCATGTTTGTCAAGGAGAAAGGTGCTAGAAAGGTGTTTCCAACTCATCAAAGTCATTCAAGTCAACAAAGCCCTAGTTGAAGCTTGGAGACCTCTTTTAGCCCATTTTCTGCAGAATCTGAATGAGACACCTATCAAGAACCAAAGTGCAGACTAAGGGCTTCCACTTCCACTTCCAGATTTTTTAGAGATTCAAAAGAGGACTAAATCACCAACAATGGTGACCTAGTCCCTCATTACCTATTTTCTAGAAGTTTTGGTAGATTTGGACACCCTTTTGCCAAAAACCTATTCTAAAAAAGTTTCCCAAGGGGAGGACTAGGTTGCCAATTTTGGCATAAGTGTCCCAGTGAGAATTTCCAGTAGATTCCAGAAGATTCTAGACCTCCTCTTCTCCAAATTTGAGTTCCCAAGTTCACCTCTTCTACCTCCTTAAGTTTTGTTACATATTGCACTCATTTTAGGTCATTTACATAGTGTTTTCAATACATTTGTATTAGATTAGTTTATATTCCATAGTTAGTTCATTTTATTTTATTGCAGCACTTAGGCACACACAAAACAACCCTATTTAGCCCCTACCCTTTGAATGAACTCACCGAAAGCATATCATTAGGTGAAAGAGACCCATTCTTCTAACCAAGCTCGTAGGTGAAAAACCCTAGGGGCCTAATTGGGGGAATCCTCTTTCCCTTTTAGCATATCTTTTTGGTGGTTCATTTTGGTGAACCCATCCTTAGAACACTTCTCAACTTCTGTTCTTGCATCCTGGGAAACCCTTGCATTCACATTGCATTAGGGTTTTGCATTATTTTGTATTTCTAGGGTTTTTATAATTGCATTAGTGAAAAGCTCATTTAGCTTGCATTTTTGCATATATTTTCATTGAACATTTCAAAATTTTGTGTTTGCATCATAGGATTGCATCATACAGCCTGAAACACATCAAAACCAATCAAGAAAATATTTTTTTTGAAAAACAATCCCTATTGGGACTAATTTGCCATTCTGGGTGACTTATTCCCAGTTCACATTTTTAACTGCCTATTACAACATTAAAAACCTCATTTCTATGCTTTTTTAGCCTCCTAGTATCATATACTATAAGTCTGGAAAGTTTCAGAAACAAAGGTTTTATGCTTCTAATTCAACATCATCAATTTAGGGTAGTCATTTTTGATATACCTTCATCATTAGATCCACAAAATGCTTACATTTATGAAATTGTGCTTAACATTGCTAAAAGTACTTTTCACTTTTGCTTATACAATGTTTACATTCATAAAATATGCATAATTTTGCTAAAACTACTTTTCATTCTTTCATATACATTGTTTACATTCTTGAAACTTAGCACATTGGATAAAAATGTTTTGTATATTTGTATATACATTGTTCAAATTTTTGAAATATTGCATGACATGGTTACAAGTGCTTTTTATTTTTGTTCAAACAATGTTAGTATCGTACATATCTAGATATGCTAAGAAACCTTCTCCACCCTCTCCCTATGAGAGTGTTTTAGTGATATAGAATACAACCTTGGACGTTATGAATGGTCATATTAGTTCTTCTCCTAATCTCTCTCCTCTTGGTGATGAAGAGATTTTGGTGTTAGAAGAACCAATTAGTGAGAGTTATTAGAATCCTAGTTGTTTCTCTCCTCTTACCTCTCTTAACAAACATGACAACACAACCATAAGGGATCATGACAATAACCTTTGTCCTCCTCCTTGTATTTCTCGTAGTTGTGACGAAGATACTTTGTCATTAGGGAAAACTTTAGTGGCGAATATTCGCCAATTGGTGAATTCTAGGAATCAAGCAAGTCGAAATTGGTGAATTTACCATACCCATCAGGGTGTCCAAATCGCCCGGATTTTATGAACTGTCGGTCCAATGCATGTCCATTCGCTAGTGGTTTTTTTTATGAGGCATGTTTAGGCAATAAATTCACAATAATAGACTACGCGTTTCCAATGGACCGATTAATATTTTCGACTGGAATCCCAGGGAACATGTCATAAAACACCAACATATTCGCCAATATTATTAAAACAACATTATATGAGGACCCATTTCGCCAATTAAAATTTACAAATAGTTTCTTGTGAAGACCCATTTCACCAATTAAAATTTATAAATAGTTTCTTATGAGAACCTATTTCGCCAATAATATTTAACAATAATTACATTTGAGGACACATTTCACCTTGAAAATTACAAAGTGTCGTTGTATAAGCATGCAAGATTCGCCAAAATTTTAACATACCATTTAAAAATCTCGTAGAATTCGCCAAATATTGATTGATATAAATACAATTGAAACTATAATTTATTCTTACACATTTTGTTTGGTTCTGAGGTTCTACTTCTTGATTAAGAAGTAAGCGAAAGATGAAAACGTAGACTCAAAGTTGAGTGATCATTTCTTCATACTATTATTAGTTATTATTTATAATAATAATATTTCTTTATTTGTTTTCCATTCTTGCATCAGTCTTAAACATGATTTTGAGTAGGGAATGGGATCTATATTCTCTGTCGGTTTGTCCTTCTTAAAAAAGAAGAATTTTTTTTTCAGCTTTTATTCGAAGTGAGATATCAATATGCCGAGCAAAAAGGGTAAGACTCCTTAGGGTAATGAAGAGACTAGGAGGCCATCAAAATGCCCAAAATGTGGAGGTTCCATACAATCTTACTTTGGAATTGGAAAAGCTTCTAATCCATCAGATCAAGGTGGAGCTACATCATCAACTCTTCCACCAAATATTATTGAAGATGGCATTGACAATACCTCACCACCACAGGAAGGTCAAGGTGAGATTGTCATTGAGTTAAATCAAAATGTATCAAATGAGATGGAAATATCACAAAATATGTTCCAAGAGATACCTTGGTTAGCCAAAATGAGATAATTGACTTGGATGAGGATTATGCTAGTAGTAAGAAAAGAAAAGGAAAATCAAAATTGGGGCGCGAGTGGGAAATGAGAAGGAATTTTCCACTTGGTTGGTTGTCAATGTACCCATTCCTTGAACTAGTGGGGGTATCAAACAAAAATGATATTGAAAGGGAAACAAAGGTCAAATGTAAGATTTGTAGTTGGAAATGTGGAATAGACAAGATGATGCAACTAAAGCTTGACACTATAGAAAAGCATATCACTAAAGTTTACGAAAAAAAAATCATAGACGGAAAGGAACAATTAGTTGTACGATGGAAAGAAAAGGAAGAATGTCTTTATGTTAAGTATGACATAGATTATGGAGAGTATAACCATAGAATGTCGAAGATTGAAAAATGTGAAGGTACACTTGAGGCTCCTTTTGGAAAAGCCATGGCAGGAGAAAATCTATCAAAAACTGTTTAGATGAGTGTTATTTTTTATATTTTATCTAGGGGGCATCCTATGACAGACTACCCAAAATATTTTGATTTAGTATGTTATTTGAGTGTTCCCCACGTTCCCTTCTCACATTGGTCAGTAAACGATGGATGGGAATGGGTGAATTGTGTTGCTGCAGTGGAAAAGCAATATTTAAAGGAGAAAGTAAAAGAGTCAAATTTCATTGCATTATCTTTAGATGAAGTTACCATGGTAGAAAATACTTCTTGGGTTTCTATGCATTTGTATACTATAGAAAAACATGTTCACCAAGCTCATCTTCTTTGTGTTCATAAAATGAAGGACAATTCAACATTGTAAAATCTATTTGAACTATTCAAGAATTCTTTGAATGAAATTGCAGGTATGGATGAGTTGACAATTGCCAAAAATTTGGTGTGTGTAGGAGCTGATGGAGCTGCAGTGATGCAAGGTCAAAGGAGTGGTGTTGGCACAAAGTTACAAACTACTTGTGCACCATACATGCTTGGCATTCACTGCATGGCCCACATAATGAATTTAGCATTCAAAATTGTAAGCAAGTTTCCTACAGTATCAAAAGTTGAAAATATAGTTCATGAGATCCACACATACTTTTGTCGAAGTCCCAAACGTTTCCTTGAATTTCAACATTTTGTTGAGGGAATAACACCTAGAAACAAGCTTCTCAAGGATGTTGATACCAGATAGATCTCCCTGCATGGACTAGCACAACAAGTTCTTTCAGAATATCAATACTTGATTGGAGTGATGTACGAGCATCACAACATAGTAGATAAAGCTCCTGACCTCTTACATAGTTTAAGCGATATAGAGACACTCTTGACTTTAGCTAGTCTTCTCCCCATGCTGGATGAGATGAACAATCTTGTGAAGAAATCCCAAGACAAAACTATGTATATCTATGAATATGCCAATCTATGTAAACTTACATGCTTGGCCCTCGATCATCTATATCTAGATGTAATACAAGAAGGCACAAATTATTTGATGTGGCAAAAAATTACTGATTTGAATAATCTTGATAATTATTTACAGTTTAATGAAAGTGGGCACTTATGTATCTGTGTACATGGATATGAGATACCAATGTACCATTGTAAGAAAGCTAGGTGCTCTAGTAGAGAATTACCTATTGACGAGGAATATTTTAAATGACATTGTTAAATCTATTAGTGATAATTCGAAGGAAATTGCAAAATCTCTTTCCTTAGAGATTCCTGAAATATTCCCTCGACATTAAATACTTTAAGCCATGGGTATTGTGTATCCTCAATTTTGGATAAACGAAGATAACCCAAATTATTTTCATGATCAAGTAAAAATATTGATCGAAAAGTTTTTGAAAGAGGTAACATACAATGAGCAGAAAATAGAAGGAATTTTAAATGAAAATAAGCTTAGACAACAATGTAGGAGTTTTGCAACAACTATGAGGAACTAGTATAAATCCATGGGCAAGGAGAAGGCCTTTGAACCAGGATCAATAAAAAAGGTTTGGAGAAGCTTAGGCCAGAGTGAAATATTGTGTGGTTCAATGTCAAAATATTTCAAACTTGTTGATTTATGTCAAACAATGATATTGGAGTCAGTGGAGGATGAGAGATTTTTCACTATATTGGGGTTTTTTAAATAAAAGTTAAGAAACAAACTGGACAAGAATTTGGAAAATTGCTTGAGGATGAAAGGAATTGCATATAATGTCAAAAAAATTCCTTTTGAAAGGGAACTCACAATCTGGAGGTCCACATGCGAAAGAAGAGGGACCGGGTTGTGCAACACAGGCTCTCCAATTCCAAGTGCCAGTACTGGTGGCAGTGGCACTGACAGTGGGCTTGGGACAAATGACAATGATATTGAAATTGACACAAATCACACAATGAATGTTGAATTTGAGACACAGGTTGAAGAAAGTGAAGAGAAGACTCATAATCAAGATGACTCTTTTACTTTATCTCAAGATGAGCATTGGTTTGAGGACCCTGACTTCATTTGGGAAATGGAAGAGAATTAGAAGGTTTTAGGTATTTGTACTACACTTTATGAATCAGTTTCCATTGTTCCAATTCCAAACTATAGTTGATGATATTTTATATTGTATTCAATGAACATTGAAATTGTGAATCATTGCACTTCATGATATCTTATTTTATATTGCACTCAAGCACTACATGAATCATATTCCAAACTGTAGTTGATTTTTTATATTGTATTCAAATAGATTGTGAATCATTGCACTTCAAGATATTTTATTTATATTGCACTTCATGATATTTTATATTATATTGCACTTCATGAATCATATGCCAAAGTCAAACTGTAGTTGATGATATTTTATATTCTATTCCATCATCCATGAAATTATGATATTAAAATTTAAATTTGATCTCTTAAAACGAAATTTATTTTTTCTTTACAAAGAAACTAGCCTCCACCGAGTCCACCCCACTTATCTTCCACATATCAATAATCACAAAAATATACGACACTTTGATTTTATGATTCATAAATTTTGAACAATACAAATTATAGAAATTTGTGTGACAAGATCCATATGATATCCTAGATTGCATCCATAAAAAAATTTTAAATTATGTAGTGATGTAGTCCTTCCCTTATTCCTAAAATAATTCAATACCATCGGCCTAACAATGCTTCATCGAAAAAACCCCCATCATAGTCCCGCTGATGGCCCAATGAAAATAGCTCACAACCTAGTATTGGTGTAACAATACTCTATCGAAATGACTCCTAAGGTTCTCTCCTGATAAACCGATAGAGTCAAGTTGTCAACAAAAGTATCCATGAATTATAACCATATGAATGAATTATCGAATGCATAAAGTATATTGAGGGAAATATGGTGCATCGGAGAAATATTATCTGGAATCCTACCGATAGAACAAAGGATAGGTGTCCATCGGTGGAGAGGGTGGCTATCAATGAAAGACTAATGTGACATCCCGAGGCATCGTCAATTTCAAGATATTTGAAATAAATGTTCTTCTTTGATGAAAAGATTGAAAGACGGTCCATGGATGGTGCATTTATGAACCAAAATTGAAGTGAATTATATTACAAATTGATCACATAGTTGTTACAAAATTCAAGAATATTTTTCTTAGGGCAGAAGTAGAAAGGAAAAAACTTGGAGTTCTGATGTAGAAAAAATCAGTGGACTGTGGGTGACTTAGCGAGACTCACATAAGTACTTCAGACCGAACTGAGAAGCTATTTTCTTCAAAATCTTAAGATTTAAATAATGGAAGAGAGTATAGACAAACCCAAAGCTAAAAAATAGAAATCCGAAAAGACTAAGACTTTGGATCAACTAGACATTAAAAAGCCTAAGAGACTCCTAAATGAAGACCTGATAGATCAATGCCCTGGGTCAAGGCTGAGACCCAAGAGGAGTGCTCAAATGAATCCTTCCATGGATCGAATATGGGACAAAAATAAGGGCCTAGGGGATATTTGGACACTGTAATGAGGGTACGACCTCTTCATGTACCATTACATAAAATAATTTAGGTTTCAACTAGTCTACAATCCGTGGAGGTTGAACCTGGGAAGACTTGTGGTGCCCAATTTTTTTGTGAATGCAGAGCTAATTAAAGTTCTTTCTATCAGATATGACCCCAAGAAAAGAACTATTCAGTCACATGGTTGGGGTGACATGCTTGTTATTTTTAGGGATCTCATTTCTAATGTATTTCAGTTATAGTGTTCACTGAATTTATCATTCACAATCAAAGATCTCTTGATAGAGTATTGCCACATGGATATGAGCTATAAGAGATGGAAATTACCTTTGCATAGGCCCAAGGATGAAGGAACCAACTCATGAGGTTCTCTAGCGGTGAAAACACTCCTTTCCATGAAGATTTGTTTGAAGAGTATTTTCAATACACCTATTATTCAGTTGGTTAGGTTTTGGGAGTAGAGGTTCCACCTCTCATGTCGATTGCCCTAATGTTCTTAGTTGCAAACATATAAAGAAAGGATGCCAGGCCATTTGATTATGCTAGCTACTTGGACAATCCCCTACATTGAGGGCTTCAAAATATTAGAAATAATAATGATAATATTAATTTTGAACACTAATCTTTGCTTATGTACGAAGGACAAGTCAGAGGGGTCTGGAGTGAAGAAGTAAGGATAAAAGATGCAAATAAAAATGGAGATTTTAAACCTACAGGTACAAATGTGGACTACATTCTAGGACAACTGATTTAGTAGGTCTCATTACCTTTATTCTGAATATTTTTTTATAAAACCATTGATGAAGTTGCTGGGATATCCATGCAATTATAACCTATCCCCAGAAGTACAAAGATTTCTCAGACCAAAGGAAAATGACTAGAGAAATAAAGTGAATCATAATTGGGGAGACTAGTATTCTTTCCATGATTGTACAGTGAAAAGGTTTTATGGGTTCGAAGGGGCTCCACACTTGATGCCATGAGTAGTTCCTGACTGAATTGTTTATTTAGAAATTGTGAGGCAATTGGCAAAATCTGATTCCAAACACCTCAAAGGATGTAGAAAATAATCAATTATGCCCAACACCTTATGTTTTGGAGACTTTACAATGGTTTCCAATGAAGGATATGGAGAAATTGATGGTAAATTAGCACAATACAACCTACCTCTAGGTGATGTAAGGAAACAATTTGATGCAGAAGGGTTTATTCACAAGGAAAAATCATAGGGGCTATCAGGGTATGAACATTTGTTCTTAATAAAATATGTCATAAGAAACCATGATGAGACTTCCACCAAGGAAAGAATGGCCACCTATAACAAGATTATTCTTGTAGAGGAATGGAAGAGCAAAAATGTCCCATATTATTCAAAGGCATTTGGTGAGATACAAGATCCTTTAACAAGAATTGAGAAAATCATCACTCATGTTAATGAACTGGTAAAGGATGTTCCCTCAGTTGTTTTTGATGCACCTCATGCAACCTATTCAGGAGTACAAGCTGAAGACATAAAGCCCTTGGATTACATACCTTCACAACCTACTCCTAAGGTATGTTTTTTTTGTAGATATTGATATAAGTGAAGAAGAGCAGGGTGATGAAGAGGGTGAGCAGGTCAAACAAATAAGTGATCATGTGATTGCATAGTACAAGCCCCCTCAAGAGAAAAATATTATAAGATTTGAGGCATCAAATGAACTATCTGATGATGTGAGGGTCAGGGCTGGACAACAATTTATTTTTTATTGTGATTTTGTTAGATCTTTTGAATTTAAATCATTTGTTTATGAATATAAAGGCAAAAAAATGAGACAAAAGATACATGATATCACTCCTGAACATGAGGAAACCTCTCTGGAGGAATTAAAAACGGAGTTAGATAAGGAAATGGAGTCCATCACTCCTGAAAGAGGAAGGGAATTGCTTCAATAAGCTGGAGTGTTGCTCCTGCCAGGGTGGGATATTATCTCTTCAATTGTATTTGATAGCTTCAGAAAAAGAGGGGACAAGACAATGAACTTGACAAAAGAAGCAAGTGACAAAATGTATTCAGGATCTGGGTACAATCCAGACGAAGCCACCTTGCTTATTTGGTCACTATATCCCCATGATAAAAGACCTACTATAATTAGTAATCCAAACCATTTTTTTGGAAATATCTTGGTTCGACGAGTAGGGGATACCAACCCTATGGAGACAACAAAATTGAACATAAACGTGGCAAAATTTACCAAAGCACAGATAAAAAAACTAATCAAGGAAAATGACAACCTGAAGAAGGAGCTAGAAAATCAGAGAGAAAGAACATCTTCCTCCTCCACATCAGAGTTGTACTCCCCATGGCTTAGAAAATATAAGAGAGTGCTTGATGCATTGGCTGAAGCAACCTATTGGAAGAATTTCCATCTGAAATCCTAGGGGAAATGCAAATAATTCGAGAAGGAAGTGAAAACCATCAAATATAACATTGTATCTAAAATGATAAAAGAAAGATTCAGAAAAATGATGAAGTGTGCTGATGAATATTGGAAATCATTCAATTAGACACACCTTGCATTGGTGGAGAATGAACGATTACAACCTAGAATTATTGAGAAAAAAAAGGAGCTCAAAGTTAAGAATGTCATGAAAGGACAAATATTGCTGACATATAACAAGCTGGTAGAATCACATAATGGATATCATAACAGGATTATGGAAGATTTCGACTGCTTTGATTTAGTTTTGACACTTCATAATGGCATTGGAAATCCATGAGAATATGATGATTGGAAGGAAGAGCTTGATAGGCTTCCAACTGTTGCGTTGCAAGAAATAAATGACGAGGATATGGTTTTACAAAAAAGTCATAAGCAACTCGATAAAATAATGTCTATGGAATATGATATGAAAGAGGTGATCTCTAACATGGACACCTATGCTAAACCATTAGATTCAGAGTAAAATATAGATGTCTATGGAATATGATATGAAAGAGGTGATGTCTAAAATGTAGATGTGTCAGAATTAGATTCAATGAGACAACCATCAGATTCAGAGTAAGAATGCCAACCGACAGTATGATGGGTTCCCTATCATGGAGTAGAAGCTTTGAACAGATCTTAAGTGGTCACGGGCTTCTGCTTGGAGATAAACAGATCGGTGCATTCACCTGCGACATTGTTTTATTTATAATTTGAGTTATGTTTAGTTGTGAAACATCATCAATTTTTGTAAGGTTTTTGTAGCTTGTTGCCTCTCAAATATAAGAGAGATCAAGACCCAAATAGGATATCATCACATCATTTTTAATTATACTTTAGAGTAGAAAATAGTAAGAATATAGATAATAGATTGCACCAATTCGCCCATCCATCTCATATCATTAACTATTTTTATAATCCATATCATTTGAACTTTGAAGATCAATACAATGGAGAAGGTTACACATAATTACTAATTTTCTTTCGAGTGTTCAGCTATTGTGGATTCATATGGGTATGTGTAGGATCATGATGGGCCAAAAAGTGGCAATATGATGGGTATGTGGCTGACGACTTATTTTTTACCCAAAATTGATGAAACAAAAAGGGTTTTTAAAGGAGATTCTCAACTTTCCACCAATATCAATTATGGTTTACTTTGAATTTAATAAGTAGTTATTATTCATTTTCTATTGAATTACGACTAAAGTCTTGATTGATAGGTTGATTGAAAAAGATCTATAGCTTTCAAACAGTATCACAGTTTTTGAATCTGAAACATGCGTCACGTTCTATGCTTTGCATACTATAAGATTAAAAAAGAAAAAAATAAAAAAATCATGAAGTTTTGACCAAGTTAAGGTGGTTAGACATACGAATCTTTATATTTTTTAAAAGTTGTAATAAAAAATTATAATTAATTATTTGCTTGGAAAGAAATTACAAAAAAATATGCATCACATCGGGACATGATTCCTCTACTTATATCTAAAATCTTATAAAAAAATATTATCATTTTATTGTGGTTAGGGTGGTCAGACAGACACCTAGTTCTTATTTTTTCCCTAAAATTTAAGTACTACTACATTGAAATTTCAAATTTTCACCAAATAGATTTAAAAAAAATAAAAATAAACCTAGTAGTTTAGAAACTAAATTCAATTTGCTACAGATTCTATTCTTACATATTTTTGAAATAATATAGATAACTTATTTAATTTTTTACGTCAAGTTTTCTAACTCTCATTTTCTAAATTTTATTGCCACTTAAGGGCTTTTTTTTTCCATGATGATCCTGCACATACCCAACTGTTATAGGAAATAAAAAAGATATAAGCATAAGAAATCCGTCAAACCAATAGCTTGAAGAATAGTTCACTATGGTTTACAGAATTATAATTCTATTAGTAGATATGGGATGGGATGTTGGCATGCGAAAGATCCATTTATTTATTTCAGTCGAGTGATAGTTCATTGACCCATTTATCCAAAAATCCCACAAATCATTTGCAAGCATAATGGTCTTCATATTCTTGGCCCATACATCATAGTTTTTCCATTAAAGGATAGTGGCTGGTGTCAACTCTTCCCTTCATCTCCAACCATGTCTCCTATAGAAAAACTCAAATACCCAGAAAAAACAAATGCCCTAACTCACAAGGAAATGGGGCCTATGGCTTTGATACCATGTAGAGTTTTTTAAATGCACAAAATGTAAACACATAGAGAGCTGTTGCTCTATTTTCTAGTCAAACTATAAATACCCAAATCTCAGATGCAGAATAACAAGCAATAAACTCAATGGAGACAAACAAAACTAGGCATACAATATTTTCTTCTTCTATTAACTGACTGGAAATGACAATACATAAAACATAAAATTCAAACAAACTAAAAACTACCTATTGCAACTTTCTGGGAGCGAACAAAAACTGCTCAACTAGATAAAAAATGATTAGGAGCTACTTAGAGCTCTCTGTTATAAATCGACTGGAGCTATCTACTATTCCTGGAAAACTCTGAGTGATCAGGAGCAATCTTGCTCACTTCAAACACTCTGCAAAATGTTCTGAGACCATTCCCTGTTGCTACTACAAATTTTATTCTTGTTGCTGCACAAAATAAGTAACACAAAATTCTTCAAACTAATAGAACAATCTTCCTTCATTCCTTTTGTCTTTCAAAAATCATTCCCTCTAAACTTTGAAATTACTTACCAACATTAATTGGGAGTTCAAAAATTCCTACTACATTCAATTTTGAGTAGTTAGGAGCTGTAGGGATGAAGATCCCAAAATTCTCAAAGGATAAATGGCTCCTAAAAGGTAGGTAAAGCAATGGCAAGCTTAGGGACAATAAATTTCCAACACTCCCCCTTTCTCTTGAGCCGACAAAACAGGATCAGACCTGATCCAAATCAACCACACCCAAACTACTTCTTAGGCGCTCAAAACTATCCTTGCTCAAAGGCTTGGTGAATATGTCTGCTAGCTGCTGCTCAGACCTACACAATTCCATTTTAATTTGACCATTTTCAACCAATTCATGAATGAAATGATACCTAATTTCAATGTTCTTGCTTCTTCCATGAAAGACAAGGTTTTTCATCAAGGCTATCAATGAAACATTGTCACAGAAAATTGTTGTTCCATCTTCTTGTTCTCCTTTCAAATTTTCCAAGATTCTTTTTAGCCAAATAGCTTGACATGCTGCTGCATTTTCTGCTATATACTCAGCCTCTGCTATTGATAGGGAAACAATAGGATGCTTCTTGGAAGCCCATGAGATAGCACCTAAACCAAAATGAAACACATAGCCCGATGTGATCTTCCTATCATCCAAACTTCTTGCCCAATCACCATTAGTGTATTCAACCAACCCAAACTCTTTTATTGTTGTGTACAACATGCCATATCCTTTGGTGCCATTTACATACCTCAAATTTCTTTTACCCACTTGCCAATGGGTGTCTCTTGGATTTTTCATGAATTTGGAAATCAGAATCACTCCATGCATTATATCCAGCCTAGTCGTTGTCAAATACTTCAAGATTCCAACCAAGATTTTGTACATGGTCGGATCCACATTGTTGCTACAATATTCCTTGCTCAACTTTGGACCTACGACTATTGGTGTTCAAATAGACTTGCTTTCAAGCATTCTAAATCTCTTCAAGATCTCATTTGCATATTTTTCTTGAGAGATAAACATACCATCGTGCATTTGTTTTACTTCTATGCCTAGAAAATATCTTAAGAGACCTAAATCTGTCATTTCAAATTCTCTTTTCATGGCCTCTTTAAAATCAACAATGAGGAAAGTATCGTCCCCAATAAAAACAAGATCATCTACATATAAGACAATGATCAAAATATTACCATTTTCTACCTTGATGTAAAGAGTAGGCTCAACATCTATTTTGCTAGAGCCATTGCTCATCAAATATGAGTCTATCCTATTCTACCATGCCCGTGGAACTTGCTTCATCCCATCAGGAGCTTTCTTCAGCCTATACACCTTTTTTTCTTCACCTAGAACTTCATATCCAAAAGGCTTCTCCACTTAAACTTCCTCTTTCAACACTCCATTAAGGAAGGAAGACTTCACATCCATTTGAAACACCTTCCATTCGTGCTGGGTTGCAATTGCTATGATTTCCCACACGGTCTGCATCCTAGCAACAGGGGCCTACGTCTCATTATAATATCTCCCAAACTATTTTTTGTACCCGTTGACCACCAAACGTGCCTTGTGCCTCTCTATCCTTCCTTTGACATTGCACTTGGTCTTGTAGATCCATTTTACCCCAATAACTTGGTTGTTGGGAGGAAAATTAGTTATCTCCCATGTGTCATTTATTTATATTGCATCTATCTCCTCATCCATGGTCTCACACCAATTATCCTCTTTCATAGCTTCTTCAAAATAAATCGGATCACTATGAGAAAATAACGCAAAATTCATGTTCTCATCAATCTCTTCATCATACCTTTCATCTTGGTAGATATCCCTTAGACTCTTGGTCTTTCTTGGCATTAGGGAGGTGAGAGTGGGGTATCGAATTTCACTAATACTGCTGCTCTACTAAATAGGTTGGTTCTGAAGTGATCGAGAGCAATCAATGACCCATTCTCTAGTTGTTTGTTGTTGCTTGCTTTTCTATCTGTTCTAATCAGGAGCGATCACGAGTGATCGTGAGCTCATCGAAAATTATCAGGAGTTCATATGGAGCAATCAAGAGCTACAACTAGCTCCACTGAATCATCATTCTTCTCTTCCTGTTCCTTTCCTTCAACATCGGGAGAGATTGAGAACAGTTGGGAGCAATCAGGAGTGATCATGCCATCCCATGATTGATCTTCTAAAAACTCCAAATCTCTACTAATAAAAATTTTCTTGCTGACAAGGTTATACAGCCTATAGGATTTTGACTCTGAACAATAATCCGTGAAGATGCATTTCTCTCCATTTTCATCCAATTTTTCCCTCTTTTCTTTAGGCATGTGAGCATATGCTACACAACCAAACACCCTTAAGTGATCAACCATCCATCTACATTTTTTCCATTCCTCTTGTAGTATCTTGTCACAGACCACCTATGTTGGACTTCTATTAATCAAATAAACAATTTTTGCTACAACCTCTCCCAAATATTCAGTCCAGAGTCCCTTTGCTTTCATCATGCTCCTTTCCATCTCCATGAAGGTTCTATTCTTCCTTTTAGACACTCTATTTTTTTGTGGAGTATAACTGGTTGTAAGCTCCTTCTTGATGCCATTTTTCCAGCAAAAATTTACAAAAAAATTGGAGGTATACTCTCCTCCTTGATTTGACCTTAGGACTTTGATGAAATGCCCACTCTCCTGTTCAGCCTGGTTCTTAAACAATAAAAACATATCAAATGAATTAGACTTATGCTGCAAGAAATAAACCCATGTCTTATGGCTGAAATCATCAATAAAGGTCATAAAAAATATTCTATTACCAATAGATGTGATTTGCATAAGACCTACCAAATCCATGTGCACCAACTCCAATGGTGTTCTTTCCCTTGTAGATTTTCCCGATTGAAAGGGCTGCCTATGTTGCTTGCCCAAAATTCAAGCCTCACATCTAATATTAGGCTCTTCCATCCTTGGAAAACCGTCAATCATTTTGTTCTTGGACAAAAGACTTAAACTAACAAAGCCTAAGTGTCCATACCTGAGACACCATAGCTTGGAGGGGTCTTGAATGGTGCTCTTGAGGGCTTCTTGCTATACTGTTGTACATTTTTCATCCATGAGAGGTGAAGCAACAGATTGAGATGAGAAATATATCTCAATCTTCAAAGGCAACATCCAGTTCTTTGTCATTACAACTGCTGCAAACACCTTCATCCTCTCATTCTTGTCATAAATGACACGTTGGCCCTTCTCCATTAGCACTTTGTATCCATTTTGGATCAGTTGTCCTACACTCATGAGGTTATGCTTTAACTTATGTGCAAAAAACACATTTTGAACTTCCTTCTTCTCACCTTGTTTGGTGCAGATCATGATAGACCATTTTCCCTTGAATGGAACTATTCCATTGTTCCCCTTTCTAATTTCAGACTTAACATTTTTATCAATGAAGGAAAATAGACTTCCATTACCACTCATGTGGTTGCTATAACCACTATACAAATACCAGACTTTAGGGCTGCCTTCTTCACCAATTTTGCACATGATAAAAGCTATGGACTTTTTTCCTTCAACCACATTTGAATCAACCACATTTGCATTCTTTTTTTGCTAATTACCATGCTTTTCCCAGCACTCACTAGCATAATACTCAAACTTATGACAGTAGTAGCATTCAACGTTGCTCTTTTCATTTATCCCACTCAAACTGTTGTTCTTCGTGCCTCTTCAAGAGTTGTTCTAAGAGATTCTTGCTCCCTCTTAGCTACTTGCTCATCTTGAGTTTTCTCCACCAGTATTTCCTTGTTTGAATCTGCCTCTACCTCTTCGGGAGGCATTTCTACCTCTCCCCTGCCAAGATTGCATTCGACTGAGCTTTAAAATATTACTCTTCAGAATAAGTAGCAGACCTTTTTAGGCACTAAGCTTATAGGTTTGAAGAGAACCCATTAACTCATCCATCATCAAAGTAGAGAGGTCTTTCGCCTCTTCAATATCAATGATGAGTGCATCATACCTCGTGGGTAGACACCTGAGGATTTTTTCAATAATATTTTTCTCTTCCATCATTTCTCCATTTTCTCTCAACTGATTTAACAAGCCTAAGAACCTTGCGTGAAACTCTAAGATAGTCTCAGTGTCTTTCATTTCAATAATTTTGAACTCTCTTCAAAGTATCTGGAGCTTCACAGATTTGACTTTATTAGTCCCTTTGTAGCCAGTTTGGAGGATTTCCCAAGCTCCCTTTGCATATTCAACTGCTTCTATTGTGGGAAATACAACCTCTATTTAAGGATGCTTCTATCAAGCTCAATTCCTTAGCATCCTTCTTCCTCTTCTCCTTCAGGTGGGTCTTCTAGTTGTTTATGAGAGATGCATACTGAGTTGGGTCAATGTTATCCACAAACCCATTTATCAAAAAATCCCACAAATCATTTGCAACCATAATGGTCTTCATCTTCTTATCCCATACATCATAGTTCTATCCATTAAAGGACGGTGGCTACTGCCAACTCTTCCCTTCATCTCCAACCATGTCTCCTACAAAAAATATCAAATAACTAGAAAAAACAAATGCCCTAACTCACAAGTAAATGGGGCCTATGGCTCTAATACCATGTAGAGATTTTTAAATGCACAAAATGCAAACACAGACAAAGTTGCTACTCTATTTCCCGGTCAAACTGGAAATATGCAAATCTCAAATGTGGAATAACAAGTAATAAAATCAATGGAGACAAACAAAACTAGGCATGCAATATTTTCTTCTTCTATTAACTGACTGGAAATGACAATACATAAAACATAAACTTAAAACAAACTAAAAACTACCTATTACAACTTTCTGGGAGCGAAAAAAAACTGCTCAACTAGATCAGAAGCGATCAGGAGCTACTCAGATCTCTCTATTACAAATCAACTGGAATTATCTGCTGTTCTTGGAAAAATCTAAGCGATCAAGAGAAATCCTGCTCAATGCAAACACTCTGCAAAATGATCATAGAACATTCCCTATTGTTGCTGCAACTTTTCTTCTTGCTACTAATCACTTGATGCTGCACAAACTGACTAACACAACATTCTTCCAACTGATAGAACAATCTTCCTTCATTCCTTCTGTCTTTCAAAAATCATTCCCTCTAAACTTCAAAATTACCTACCAACATTAATTGGGAATTCAAAAATTCCTACTACATTCAATTCTCCAGTAGTCAGGAGTTGCAGGGATGAAGATCCCAAAACTGGCAAAGGATAAATGGCTCTTGATAGGTAGGTACGATAATGACAGGCTTAGGGACAATAAATTTCCAACACATTTCACCATACTTGAATTATAACATTAATGAAAATTTTCCATTTTCTTTCACAATTTGGTAGATTAAAAATATTGTGGAGCTTAATCTCTCTGGTGTCAAAGAGAAATAAAAAATTACAACATTGAATTAGCGAGTTGAAGGTGAGATGGATCAGTCCCTCAGAGTAGCTAGTAGAAATGTAATAAAGGATGGATAAAAAATTGTACATTTTTAATTTTGGTTTATTTCGAGCTATCAAAATTGGTTGGCCATTATGTACAAAAGACAATGTAAGTTCAAACATCCCAAATTGCACATTTTCTATTAATATTTCTTTATGGATTTAAATTTAAATTGGTTTAAAGTTTAAGGAAAATTGCCTCAAATTATTTGAAAAACACAAAATCAAACATGTTATATTGTGTTTATTTTCTAAGTTGGCCTAGTGGTGGAGAACTTGTACTCTTGAAAGAGAGGTCACAAGTTCAAATCCTGCAAGGGGTAAGGTATGTACACCTCATATTGTGGAGCACGAGTTAGGTGCCTCCCTCATATTTGGAGTATGAGGTGTCCCATATACTGTAAGCCATTTGTAGACCCAAAAATGGATTTCCTGGTATTGTGGACTATAAAAGGACCTTTCATTTCGTTTCCTTTATTTATTTAAAATTAAGCTTGAAAGAAAGATATATTTAAATTAAGAAATTAAGACATAATATATAGGACACAAAAATGTTAAAAACTAAAATCCTCGAGTCATTATGTTTGGATTGATTAGAGTTTTGTTAAATACCTAATTAATTGGGTATTAGTTCTTATTCATTATTTTTTAATTCTCATTTTAAAGAGACTAATCTTGTGGAACACACCCCCTTATGCATGTAGATAACTTATTATATTATTTATTCATGCACACCTTATGAATGTATTCTATACTTTTCTTACATGTACTTAGTAGGTACCTGAGAAGTGGTACCTATGAAGCATATTTTTCCTTTGTCTATGTTTTATCTTTCGGCTTTATTTTTTCTTCAGGAGGATCCTAGTGCAAGTAGTTTGTATTTACGAACATACATGCAATTCACCACATGGTGGTTGTGTGTCTCTCAGTGAATATTTTCTCTCTTGCTGAAAAATGGACCACATGTCGATCCGATGAGCATTTTCTTAATTTCACTTTTTGTAGAAAAGAAGTTGTTCGCCCTTTTGACACGTCACCCCTTCACATTGTAGCTCTACAAAGGAATGTTCAACTCAGAGTTTGATGGAATATGTTGTAATTTTGGTCAGTAAAGAGATATGATTCGGTGTCGTTGAATCCACTTGGGTGATCGATAGTACTGATTGCCAAACTATCTTTTGGGATTAGAGCAATTACAAGGGCTAATCCTTTTGAAATATCTAAGCGACATAAATATGGTAGCTGGAAAAGATCTAAAGAAAAAACTCCCAAGCTATCAAGTTGGGACGTCTGGCAGTCATTAACTCTGGAGGAGGTCAGTGTTTTCTCTTCTGAGGCAGCTATATATTAGAAGAAACACGCATGAAGAAAGGGGTTCCAAAAATGTTTTCCTATTGGAAAAGTGTTGTTTTAGTTTTTCTTAGCTAGAAGAAGAATATCTTTTTAAAAGTTTATAGAATACTACTTCACTATGGCATGTTATGTCCATTTTATGGTCAAACTATTATCGGATTGGAATCTGATCTTTGTTTTAAAGTTCATTTGAATTTGAAACATAGGTTATTCTAAAGAAATACTAGAAACTATGCATGATATGGTCTTTTCAAATATTTCTTTCATTAGAAGTGTGTCTAGAATAGAACACTTTGTCTCACTGATCTGAATAGTTTTGGTTATCAGAACTCTATGTTGTTTGTGTTTATGAATGAATCATAAAATTTAGAAACTAGACTATGTCATTGGACTTCTCCATTTTCTTTGTAAGGTTATCATTTCTTTCATAATATGTTTTATTAAGAGGGAGGGTTTGTATTGATTTTAGAACATTTTTCTATTAGGTATGGAACTTCTATGTTTGATTCAAATCTTAATATACATTTCCCAAGGGTTGATTGAGTGACTACATCCATGCTTGTATCAAGCCTCTGTTGTTCGTTCTCTTCCTATCAATGAAGGGAAGTGGTATTCTATGTCTAACATATCACTCATAGAGGGAATTTTGTTATTTTGAAATGTTGTAAAAGCATTGACACATCACCATCTTTCATGTTTTTTTGTTTACATTTCTTTTTGCATTTTCCTAAACTTAGAGAAGAGTCGACTTTCTATAAAAATCTCAAAGGTTTTCACTGAGACACATATTATCCCCCACTCCCTGAATTTGCCATAAGACTTTCAGAGAAGCACAAGATTTTATGATCAACAATTCTTTCTCTGGAACGCCTGGTAGGACAGTTTCCAAAGGCCTAATTAGAAGTTAGAAATATCTCTAGATCAGATCAAAGGAAAGAAATTGAAAGTTTCATGCCCATGGTTCAAATAAGAGGATCATCGAAGGGTAATTTTTAGTACTCCCAGTTACCAAATTTGGTACCTAGGAGAAGAAGAACCGTAGGTTCCGTATCACCTGTGAGAAGTAGAAGAGTAAGAAGTAGGAGTCTAGATTTTAGAACTTTGTCTACTCTTCCTGGAGGCCGAAGTTTCTAGTTATCCAATTCATAGGAATATTTTTTCTATAGCCTATATGCCCCCTCCCGCTCCTAGAAACTTTGTAACTTGGGACAGTGGTAGCCCATTGTAGCCACCTCCTTCACCTGATGTTTGACCTGCCATACCTGCTAATGCCCTCATGGCTATTCCAAAATTTTCAAGAGAGGATTTTAAAACTCCTTTTGAACACATTCAAGATGTGGCGGAAGTATGTAGGGTGCACAATATCACTGAGAAGAATATTGCCATGAGATTACTAGCTGCTTCTTTCAAAGGGAAGGCTCAAGATTGGTACAAATCTTTAACTTCGGGTTCTATCACTTCGTGGGATAAGCTCAAACATAAATTTTATGAACGCTTTTTAGAGAAGGGATATTGTTCCTCACTATTGCACCAACTGGCCAACATCAAGAGAGCACCACAAGAAGTTAGGAGAGAATTTAACACCAAGATTAACAAAACCTGGTAGAGGATCATGATAACTTCACGACCCCCAACTGTTATGGACTTTATATTTTTTCTTAAAGCCATCAATTCAGATATTACAATCTAGATAACTTCTATGGGAGGAGATAATCTACTTGACGCCTATGACTTGGTGGTCCAAGTGGAGAATAGTTTGATAGAAACAGGAAAACATTCATTGCAACCTTCGATGCCTATCTTTCCCAAGATCTCAAATGCCACATTCCGACAAGAGTCTTCTCTGAGTGCTCTAGCGACCCATAGATTAAGCTCAGCTCCACCCCAATCTATGTACGTGTACCCTAATGCACAACTAGGTATGCCAATTTCTTCCTCTATGATGGCAAACTTTAATGACATGAAAAGCTTGATGCAATCTTTTGCTAATGAGCTTTTTCTCATTAAGCAGCAACAAGAAGCTCCTCTGAAATAAGAAAATAAAACATACCATGGGGGTAGGCCTTTCTATCAATAGAATCAACAAATTACATATCAAGGATCTTTGGGTTGGGGAGGCTAGCAATCCACAACTACCAATCAAATAGTCCTAGTCACTATGCCGCTACAAACGGATAAAGATAGCCAGGGCAAGGAGTTGATTCCAGGACAAAACAACTTAGTGGATGATGAGAACATGTGATGTTTTCCTTGCAACGATAGTCACATGCCTTGGGATTTCCCTAGAGGAAACTTGCAGTAGAGAATAGTAGAGAAAAGGAACAAAGGTGTACAACCCAACATAGAGGAGTATGAATCTCTCAAGATGGAGAACTATCAATTTAGAGCACAAATTCAAGGTATGTCCGTGGAGAAAGAGCTAGACATAGCATCCGGTCAGGCACTTTTCTCTTGGATCAAAGAACTGGACTCAATTTTTGCAAGCGAAGCCCTGACAACCAACCCTCTGAAGGTATAGTCGGATTAGAATACTAGATCCAAGAGAAGAATCATTGGGGAATATGTGTCACAAACTCTCCCTTATTCCTAGCCTCACCAACTCTCATCATCCAAAGGACAATGGTGTCATCTAACTGATCGGTCAGCTATTCAACCAGGTTCGCAGCGATAGATTCCACCAATATCCAACATACTGCCCGATAAAACATATAATCCATTCACAACAGAATGCTTTCCATAGAAGCTCAGGGATATTCCACTGTTCAGACCCAAGGTTTAGCCAATCATAATGCTTAACTTAGTGGGGGAGATGAAGAAATCACCTGCTAATGTTTCTCTATGGTATGTGATATCTATCCATGAGAAAATGTCATTGCTTGAAGGAGCACTCAGAAATGAAGATCCAAAGTCACGCACGAAGGAAATTCCGCTATGTAATTTGAATGAAGTTGAAATGCCCATGTTGGATCCTTAAAATATGAAGATGGTATCCTATATGAATGATGTATAAAAGGTAGAAGGGGGAGAGGTAAGTAAGCCAAATCCCACTCCTTTCTTTTTAACATTAATTGTGGGAGATAAAATTATGCATAACAATATGATTGATTCAGGAGCTAGTACGAAATTCATTCTAAAGCAAGTGGTTGATGCTTGAATGCTCAAGTATAAACCTTTAGAAAAATAAATAATGCAGTTGGACAGGAATAATGTTCTAACGGTTGGTCAGATAAAAGATTTATACTTAACTCTTTTTTCATATCCGAGCTAGACAGTCTAGCAAGATGTAGTGATAGTTGACATTCCTCTGGTCTTTGAAATGTGTCTCCAGAGATTTCACCACAAAGATGGGCGGATATCTAGCACTAGATTGGTCTCACCTAATACTAAGAACTAAGCATGGATCAAAGATGAAAATTCTTTTAGAATCTTTACATGTCGAGCACATAGAGGATAATTTTGTTCTCTATTTTGAGGCTACACATACTTATTTTTCAAAACAAGAAGGGTATTGCTATGAAATTATAGAAGATGAAAAGGACAAGAGTGAACTGATGCTTGAAGAGGAGGTCCTACTTAGCTAGTTCATTGATTCCAATCTATTTGGAAATTTTAATGCCACGAGATTGGGTACTTATGTCATATTTGATGATGACATTGTCCATCCAAAGTTGATGGAAGATTGGGCAAGCTACAATGATCCTATGGATAATCACTTATCGACCATGTACTTTGATGGTGCTAAATGAAAAGCCGGTTTTGGATTAGGAGTCTGATTGTTGTCTTTGATAGGATCCAAGACCCTTAAAAACTATCATTTCCAGTTTCCATGCTCAAATAACGATGCAGAGTATGATGCCTTGATCCACGACCTTCTCTTTTCCGAGTAGATGGGTGTGAAAAGATTGCAAGTATTTAGAGAATCCGAGCTGATAATAAGTCAAGTCCATGGCCAAAAAGTGGAAAAAACACTAGGATGAAGGCCTATAGGCATTAGATATGGGACTTGGTTGAAGGTTTTGAGGCTTTCAATGTATAAGCTATTCCTTGGTCCTTGAATAATGTAGAAAATCAGATGGCTTCTATCGTGTCATAGTTTGATCTTGTTCCCGACTCTAAACAAAGTACCATCTACATTGTTTTCCAACCATCAATTCGTGTCAATGAACAAAACTAGCATCTGTATTTGAGGATGATGCCGAGATAGTCATTTTTGTTCAGAAGTTTGAATGAATTTCAAACCGTTTGAAATCAGAGTTTCAGGAATTCGAAGGACATGTCATTCAACTAAAAGGGAATAAATTGTCTCGAGGTTCAATTTCCCTCAAGAATATTTTTTATTGTGAAGATGTGAGGAATGGAAAGCGATGATTCATAGCTGACAAAAAAGATTATGAAGAGCTAGAGTTCGGAAATGACATAAGGTTGAAAGTCGAGAGAAATGTATAGTGGGAAGACAAAGAAAGACTGAAGAATCTGTGTTCCAAGTATGAAGGAGTTATAGCATGGACTTATGACAATCTCAAAGGATACGATCCTTGTATAATTTAGCATACCATCGAATTGGTGGAGGGGTCAAAGCCCATATGAGAGAAACAAAGGCCTATTAACCTAAAATTCAAAGCACTGATGGCATAAGATCTCACCAAATTGATTGAGTCCCGAATCATTTATGCGATTAAACACGCAACTTGGGTGTCTAATCTGGTACCATTTTAGAAACAGAATGGTGGAATCAAGCTTTGTGTTGATTTTTGGGACTTGAATAAAGTATCGCTGAAGGATCATTGCCCTTTGCCATCCATGGAGCAGATCTTGCAAACAATGGTTGGGTGTGAGATGTTCTCATTAATCGATGATTTTTTAGGGTACAATTAGGTACTTTTCAAAGAGAGTGATCAACACAAGATGATGTTCACCACTAAGTGGGGAATGTTCACATATGCAAAGATGCCCTTCAGACTCTCAAATGCTGGTGCAACCTTTTAGCGGGCCATGGACATTGCTTTTGTAGGATTGATTAATTCAATCATTCTAATTTACCTGGATGACCTAACCATATTTTCAAAGGTGGAAGCTGATCATTTTGAACATTTAGAGAAGATCTTTCAAAGATGTCAAAAGTTGAGGATTTCCTTAAATCCCTAAAAATGTATTTTCGGAGTACCTCAAGGTAAAATTCTTTGTTTTGTGGTGTCCAAGGAGGGGATTGCAATAGACTCCAAAAGAGTCAAATCCATTTTGGATTTTCCTTTACCAGTAAATCAAAAGGGGTTATAGTCTTTCTTAGACAAGATTAATTTTGTCATTCGTTTCATCTTTGACTTTGCAGGCATCACCAGGCCCATCACCTTGATGCTTAAAAAGAATATAATTTTTAGATGGACGTTTGAAGGAAAAGAAGCCTTCTAACAAATAAAGAAGGCTATTTCCATTGCTTCAGTTTTGGCCAATCCATACTTCTTTAAGGATTTATTTCTATATATATACAATGAACAACATAGCATAGCATCTATGCTCACTCAAAAGGATGAAAAAGAGAATGGAGAGAATCCGATTGCTTTTCATTAAAGAAATATTAAAGGATATGAGACCAAATATAATTTTGTAGAAAAAAAAGTGTTTTCCATTGTAAAGAGTCTCAAAAAGTTATGACACCTAGTGTCGGCTAACAAGATCATTATTTTAGTTGCTCACCCAAGTGTAAGTGAATATATCACAAAGGGAGAGATAATAAAAAAAAGAGAAAATTGGATCACCAAAATTCTAGAGTATGATGTGGACATTAGGCCAACCAAGCTTGTGCGAGGAGGAGTCCTATGCGAATATATTACATAGGAGTTAGTTTCAGAACCCGACAAAGAGGTTGATCAGGTTTTTTTGAACCAGTTTGAAACCAACGAGTCTCAAGGGTAATGGATCGAACATTATACATGCAGAAGGGATATTACCCAACGGCCCTCCTCCACCACAAACGAAGATAATATTGACTACATGGTACTAGGTACGTATTGATTGAGGGGATTTTATTCAAAATAAACTATGACAGAGTGTTGCTCTGATGTCTAGATAAAAATCAGTCAGATAACATTTTGATAGAATTTCATAGCACCCCTCTAGGAGGAAATTTTTCTGCTAAAACTACTACTCTGAAAATTCTATGAGCAGGATATTATTGGCCCTCGATGTTTTCAAAAGCACACTGTTTGGTGCAGAAATGCACCCAGTGCCAATTATTTATTGGAAAGAGAAATAATTATGCTTTGCCTTTGAGTCCCATTGTAATTGAGGAGCCTTTCGCTTAGTGGGGTTTGGATTTTGTCAAGATGATAAATCCTATCTCCAATGCTGGTCACAAGTGGATTCTCATGACATACGATTATTTTACAAGATGGACAGAGGTTCTCTCCCTGAAAGGTGCTACAAATTGTGAGATTGTTAACTTTCTAGAAGAGCTAGTGACTAGGTTTGGTTCACCAAAGACCATCATATCCAATAGTGCTAGGGCCTTCATAGGTTCGAAAGTATCAGATTTTTCCATCAGAAACGATATTTACCTCAAGACCTCTTCAAATTATTACCCACAGGGAAATGGTCTAGCAGAGTCGACAAAGAAAAATCTAATTAGGTTAATCATGTTTATCGGGTCTGAACAGCAAAGGGAATGGAACAAAAATCTGTGATCCGCCCTATGGGCAGATTGAATTACACCAAAAAAAATCTTGAAAATGTCTCCTTATGAGTTAGTCTATGGTAAGGAGGTAGTTTTCCCTGTTTCTATGGAGCTACTTGAATTGCAATTTTTGAAAGCCTTGGAAGTAGAGGAAAATGGTGCAATGGGGGTATGGATAGCCGAACTTCTAGAGCTGGGGGAAAATAGAGAGAAAGATTTCAAAGCCATTATTAGCCACCAACAAATAGTCAAGTACTGGTTTGATAAAAAAGCTTCCAACCCAGATTTCTAGGAGGGGAGCTTAGTTCTAAAATATGATGAGCACTCCACGTAACCAATACAACATACCAAATTTGAATCATTGTGGAAGGGTCCCTTATGAATCAATGCATGCAAAGAAAAGAATTCCTATGAGTTAGAAGATATGGAATGAAATTCTTTGGGGATACCGGCAAACGATATTCATCTAAAACCATTCCATTAAAGTACGACATTTTTTTTAAAATTATTCCCAGACATGTACTATATGTAAATTTTGTAAAAAGCTTAGGTTTTTTCTTAGTTTTAAGAATAAGTGAGAGAAAGTAAGAAAAGCTATTATATTATATTTTCATGAAATTTATAGTGTTGGTTAGCCTGAGGTTTAGATTTTAATAGAAAATCTCTATTCAAGCAATACCCAAAAGTGGGTATTCGAGAAAAATGCAAAAAAAGGACAAAACAGAGGTAGTTTTACAAAAAAAAAGAAAAATAAAGCCTCTATCTATCTCTATAAGGGCTTATTTCCCATATTGTTTTTTTAATTTTCTTTTCTTCTTCTTTTTCTTCAAACAATAAGGATGAAATTCATGAACCCTGACCTCATTCCATGCGGCCGAAGACGACGAGCTCAAACTGCTTTTTGAAGTCGTATTGGGTGGGAGCTTCATCGATACCATACTCCTAGAGGAGATAGGTAGCAGCAGGTAGAGACAAGGTGCAATGGCTAGTCAGGTCCATGGTGCGAATGCCACTAAGGAAGGGAAGCCAAGGCACATCCACGCCATGGTCAACGAACCTACGAAGGTTCATTGCAGTGGGAATGCCAACACCAAGGATAGCAACTTGCACTATTTCACCAAGCCCCTCCAACAGAGAAACATTGAACATATGGTGGCAGAGCTCAACTATTTTGGTCTTGGTGATGTTCAGGTCTAGTAGAGAGGCCACGAACTGAGACAAGATGTTACAGTTGGTGTGCATATGGTTCTCATCTTCGATAAAGTCCATAACCATGACCCACCAGAAGAAAATTACCTCCAAATGGTCACATCTCTTTACCAGGCACTTAATTCCCTTGCTTGTGACCTCACCAGTGAAGGCATACTATGGCCTACATGAGAGAAGGTTGATTGGAGTACCTAGACTAGCAATCATGGTTGGAATAGAAAAGAAAAGGCAATAATGAAAATAAAAGAAGCTAGATAAACTCCAAAGTTCTAGTTTTCGCATGAATATTGCCTTAAGGTGGTATAGCTATTTATAGAAAAAGGGTGCCAGAATGAATAAATAGCGCAAGTTCTATTTTTGGCCAGATGGTAATGGGAAATGCTGAGGCAGCTGGTGAATGGAGAAATATATCCTACGGAAAATATGTTACAAGGTTGAAAATTAATGTTTAGACGTTGGGAGTAAATGCCCGTATGAGCCGATTTTCAATATCTGTCCTCAACCATCATTAGCATTGGCTAGCTTGTATAAGTGAAAGGATATGGATTAATTTGGTAATGCCTGACAAGTTAATGAACAAGTCTTTTCGAGCGTACTTCGTATCGCTAAACAAAGACTGACATAAGTAATGGAACTCAATTTGAGGCAATGAGTTAATTCTAGAAAAGAGGTGGCAAAAAGGAATGTACTAAATCCATTCATGCACGATTTTGGCATTCTCGAGGGATATGGATTTTCTACCCACATATATCACCTTGGTGGCAGCATTTAATATGCCAGTGGTAATGAAATTTCCTTAACTGCATGTACTTCCTGGAGAATTAATTGCACAAAACGTAGTTGTTTTCAAAGGAGAAAAGAGCAAGTGGTCATTTCAGTAAAATCTCTGCAATTTTTTGAAGCGGCCATGGCAGAATCCACAATGACTAGGACAAGAGCTAAATTTGCACCGAGGAGGCCGAATTTCACCAATCTTTTTGGATGAAAATCATTTGCAAATGCCCCAGTACCTGAGGAGTGACCTTTCAAGTTTTGTAAAAGGGTGTCAATAAATAAAAGTGTTAAAAGGGAAGTAGTTCAAGATGTCGTTGATAATATCTTTGACCCCAGGCTGGCCAAGAACACTAAAAATATCAAAGGAGATTTTCAAAGGATGAGAGATTATGGTAACATTGATAATTTTGCCTCTCGGCTTTGGAATTGTGGGTTGCGATAATTTATGATACCTGTCATACACTCATGCCTAAATCTAGTAATCTCTGCCCCAGCTATACGAGATAAAGGTAGTAATCTCTACCCCATCTATATGAGAGATGATGGGCATCCCTTACAATCGGTATATTGAGATGTTCATCGAAGAAAATATGGAGACCTATTGGGAGGAATCAAATGAAAGGGAAAATTTCTATAATCATGAAACAAGGGAAAGGCCAACCAGAGGCTGTATTGTTTTTCCCTTGGCATTAAAGATGTTCCTAGACATAAGGGTGATCCGACAAAGCTGGTTTACAATTTCTGAGAGGAACTGATTTTTGCTGAAATCACATATTTTTAGAAAATATAATGATTTAAGCCTTTAAAAGTTCAATTTTAAGGACTCCAATTGAAAAGGGTTTTATCAAAACACCTTATATCAAACCGCCTTGGATAGAACCTTGCTAGTTTTAAACCATACCTCTAAATGAGTCTCCTTTACACCTATCAAAATGCTCATAAAAAATCACTTTTGATTTACCTTTTGGGGGGATCAAATGAATTCACTTAAAATTTATTTGAAATGATTATGGTAGTCCTCAAAATGAGCTATCCCATGAATATAATTTTAATATGTTTTGGTTTTATTATCTATGTGTTTTTTTAGTTTTATTAAACATAGGTTTTTCACTGAAAATCAAGCTCTCTGTTTTGCACATGTGGAAACATAGAAAATTATCAAAATAAATTTATAAAAAATATGTTCATGCTGGGTATTGATGTCCTTGATCCATTAAAAAAAATAAAATTGAATTTCGATACATAAAAAAAAAGTTATGTTGTATATAGTCCGTCTATGTCTGAATTGCAATTGGTTTGACTTCGAAACTCTATTAAGGAAAAAATATTCAATAAAAAACTATGAGACCAAATGAAAGTGCTAGATATCATAGTTACAAATCTAAATTCGAAAAAATTAGAATTTTATCCTTCATAAAAAAATAAATTATGTTGTATACGATGAGCATCACTTTTTAAAAATGTTATTTTCTGAAAAAAACCAATTTTCGTGGGAGATGGAAAAAGAAGTGCAATCTTATTCCAAAAATTAAAAAAAAAAAAAAATTTAGAATCTATAGAAAAAATGTGATGAGACTCTAGTTTGCATCATCTTCAAATTCTCCATTGTTTAGCCACTATAGGTGCATGAATGTGAAGATTTAGTTAAAAATAATAATTTCAGTATCCAGTTTGGCCAAAAATTGTAAACCACTATTGTGGGATCACCCAACACGCAGGACCTTTTTTCAATTACAATTTTTTTTTGGTTTGGATAGTGATGAGGAGGTTTACCCCTTTCAAATGGCCCTTGCTCTGATACTCAAACATGAGTGAGATCAGAGGTATTTTGACTTTTCTGATGTCATAGCTGCCAATATGTTGCTACAGCTAAAAATTTACTAGGTTGAATATAAATTCAGGTACTCTTATTTCTTGGTCCATTTGATCCTACATCAGAATTTCAGGTTTTTAGAAAGAAACTTGCCTATATCTAGGGTAGATCAAGAGAGTTTAATTCAACCAATTTCTGCATGGACTGGTGTCCTATCAAGGACAATTAGTTTTTATGGGTTTGTGCACCTTTTTCGAAGACGAGTGTTACAAGATTTATTACCTCAGTCTACTGACTGCTTGTCTCCTGAGGTTTTTGCTGTGGATTAGAAATTCATCACCCCAGGTGGATTATTTCTTTGGGGTGGATTTTACATTTATCAAGTATCATGGGTTTGCTGGAGATCCTTTCTAACTCCCTAGGTTTGTAACGGGTCGGGTCTTTGCATTGGAGGCAGGCAGATAGGAAACTCTTGCCAACAATGCGTATGGTAGAGGAAGGAACAAAAAGAGGTTATTTCCACTTCCCCTATATATTACAAATGTCGAGGTAGTGCTGGAGAAGCATAAGGCTCAAAATGAACTAACCAATTTGTTGGTGGCTCTGGGCTTAGTCCTCATATGTGACCAGTGGGACGAGACAACTTCTACTGAAGCATGAGGTGTGGGAATATGTAGAATCTAAGAGAAACCCGACATAGGGAAGACTAGATTTGTCTATCAACCTGACCCTCATACCCATGAAGAGGCCAAAGTGGTTGAGTTTCTATACTCCACATGCAAGATATGAGAGGGAGATTCTGATAAGTAAGACCTTAAAGAACCAGATGAAGTGGCGAGGATGGTCGTAACGTAGAATGAATTTTTTTTGGAGATTCTGAAAAGAAATGGATAATACCCAAAAGCAGCTTGAGGATTTTCAGCCATATGATGAATAGTTTGAAGACATTTATGACAAAGAGGCTGATTCCGACAACAACAATCCAAAGTCCAGTAACAAGGTAAACGAGGAACAACTTCCTTGCCATCCTCCCCACCCACAAGAGTCTGACAAGGGAAAGAGTTCTAAGCAAAGGGACTCACAGGTTGTGTCTTCTGCCAGTGTCTGAAGCAAAGGAAAGAGGACCCGATGGTCTCTAAGAGGATCAAACGTGGAACACAAAGGCTAGGCTTTGACTGGATTGTCAACAAAAGAGTTGGAACATTCCAGCTCGGGATGGACAAATTTACGAGTCCAAGATCTAGACACATTTGATGCAGCCATCAAAAATGAAGAAGTAGAGTTCGCTCTCCATAGTGGTTGGATTATTGTGATTCAGGTAAGTCTTGCTCCCCCTCTTCTCCTTGCTTCTGCATCTTTAGTTAATCATTTTCCTCTACCCACTGAAAGGAACCCTTTTCCTTCAAACCCAGAGTTATTAGTGTTAAATGATCCCCCTTCAATTTTTAATGTATCAAGTAATGTCGCACCACATGTTGAGCAAGTAGTATCCGCTTCGACAACCATTGACTCTCTAATCGCCCTGTCTAGGGCCCCCATAGAGAAATTTGAGTCACCCATGCTACTTGTTACCCCGGGCTCATCTACAGTTGGAAAAAATATGTCTACCCAATTTGTTACACTTTTTACTCCAACTGGTACTCCAATTTCCCAATCTCAATTTGGCATCCTACCATTCTCAATTATTACTCACCCTTTTGCCTCCCCACATGGCCATACATCCGAAGTATCCCCATCTATTAATTTTTTCAGTCTCCCTCCTTTTGCTTCTATGGAAGCACAAAGTATCGATACCCCACAGACTCTTCAAAATAATTTTATGCAACTAGGCAGGTCCGAAAAAATAGAAAGCAAAAAAGAAGGGAGAAGAATTCCGAGCTGCCAGCCTCTAAGAAGATTCAGACATGTTTTAATGAAGCAAAAAATTCTCTATGGATCATCACCATGAATCCACTCGCAGCACAACTTGAGTGACAAAATCAATTGGAGGATTATGATATCCAAGCAATAGGTTTGGATTTGAATGAGATCCACCCTTGCGACAAGGTGAATCTGCACTCAAAAGGTGGTATACATAGACTACGAGCGACTTGATCAAAAGCTGAGAAAGCGTGAGGGTGAATTGGAAAACATAAAAGAGATGGTGAACCATCTATAGTCAGAGCTTAGGGCCCAAAATGAAGAGATGACCCACATATTGCAGGTATAGGACCAGCAAAATGAAGCAGCAAGATCTCTTGAAATGCTCCAAGATGAGCAGATCTAGCTCTACGCCAAGATTGATAGATTGAAGAGTGAACCTGCAACTGAGTGTTAGTCTATTAAGGAGCACCAATGTGTTTGGGAAGATGTAAATAAGGATTTAGATGGAATTTGAGCTAAGGCTTCTGATGAGATCGAAAAGGATCGATAGGAGATTAAAAAACTAAGAAGCGATAAGCAAGAAGTCGAGGCTGATATACATGCTCGGATTTAAAAAACCCAAAATCTGGTAGCAAAGCTAGGAGAATCCCTCGACAAGAGAGACCAACTGGAGCCAAGATTGAAAGCAAAGGAGGCTCAGATACGGGAGGAGTTAACCGCTACACAAAAATCTACAACCCTTCCTACACATAAAAAGTTAGTGTCTGCTTACTGGGAGCAAATCACTGTTTCTATCGGCATCCTGAAAAAGACTTTACAATTCCTAAGGGATGTCCGAGAAATAAATGAAAGAGTGGGCCCATTGGCTAATGAAACCCTTCAGGAGTATGCTCCTCGACTGGCCAAATCCCAAAATTGAATCTCCAAGCTTTGTATGGTAACAAATGAGGCCCTGAAAGGCGTAGGCATAATGGATCACAGGGTAGCCTCTAGTAAATCAAGTGAATTCACCTACTTCCATAAGGTGGAATCCAAGACCAAGAACAACCGAGCAATTTTCAATAAAAGGGTCAATGAAATCAAGAAGGATTTCAAGATCTTATACAGTCATGGGTTGCCTCCTTTCTTTTCAACAAATGGAGATCTACTGTCAGTCGAGCAGATTACAAAGGAGGTCTAAAATAGGATTCAGAATCCTTGAGATCTTCCAGGCCCAAGCTCAGCACCAACCATAGATGACATCGAGAGCAAGGTCATCCAACTTTCATGCCTCTATTATCACTTGGGTGTTGTTTCGGCAAGATAGGGATTTATTTCTTTCAAGGAGGTCTTCGAGCTAAATCAAGCATATAAGGCATTTAGTAGCCTTGATCAACCAAGTGATGCAGATTAGGAGATGTTGCATTCCACCTTCCTTAAACTCCAAGAATAGCCAGAGGTCTTAGTTCGTGCCTTTGCAAGTGAAGGCCCCTTGTGAGTCACCAGAACTGTGAAGCAAATTTTGCCTTTGTGTATGTTTTATCTTTTGGCTTTATTTTGTCTTTAGGAGGATCCTAGCATGAGGAGTTTATATTTCTAAACAGATGCACAATTCGCCACATGGTGGTTGTGCCTCTCTCAATGAATATTTTCTCTCTTTTTGGAAAATGGACCACGTGTCGATCTGGCAAGTGTTTCCTTATTCTCACTTTTTGCAAAAAATAAGTTGTTTTCCCTTTTGACACATCACCCCTTCGCGCTGTAGCTCTACAAAGGAATGTTCAAATCAGAGTCCAACAAAATGCATTGTACTTTGGTCAGTAAAGAGATATGAGTCGGTGTTGCCAAATCTAGTTGGGTGATTAATAGTACTAATTGTCAGACTATATTTTAGGACTAGAGCAATTACAAGGGTTGATCCTTTTGAAATATCTAAGTGACATAAATATGGTAGCTGAAAATGATCTAGAGAAAAAACTCCCAATCTATCAAGTTGGGATGTCTGGTAGTCATTAACTCTAGAGGAGGTTGAAGTTTTCTCTTCTGAGGTGGCTATATATTAGAAGTGGCAAGCATGAAGCAAGGGGTTCCAAAAATGTTTTCCTATTGGAAAAGTGTTTTTTTAGTTTTTCTTAGCTAGAAGAAGAATTTCTTTTAAAACATTTATAGAATACTGCTTCACTCTGGCATGTTACGTCCATTTTATGATCAAAATATTACCGGTTTGGAATCCGATCTTTGTTTTAAAGTTCATTTGAATTTGAAATACAGGTTATTTTGAAGAAATACTATAAATTGTGCATGATATGTTTTTTTCAATATTTCTTTCATTATATATGTGCCCAGAATAGAATACCATGTCTTGCTGATTTGAATAGTTTTGGTTATCAAACTTTTATGCTGTTTGTGAATATGAATGAAACATAAAATTTAGAAACTAGACTAAGTCATTGGACTTCTTTGTTTTCTTTGTAAGGTTGTCATTTCTTTCATAATATTCTATATTAAGAGGGAGGGTTTGTATTGATTTTAGAACATTTTTTTGTCAGGTCTGGAACTTCTATGTTTGATTCAGATCTTAATATGCATTTCCCAAGGGTTGATTGAAAGACTACATTTGTGGTTGTATTGAGCCTCTGTTGTTCGTTCTCTTCTTGTCAATGAAGGGAAGTGGTGTTCTATGTCTAATATATCACTCGTAGAGGGAATTTTGTGATTTTGAAATGTTGTAAAAGCATTGGTGCATCACCATATTTCATGTTTTTTGTTTGTATTTCTTTTTCCCTTTTCCCAAACTCAGAGAAGCACTAGATTTCTATAAAAATCCTAGAGGTATTCAGTGAGATGTATATTGTCCTACACTCGCTAAATTTCATAAGACTATCGAAGAAGCGCAACCTTTTATGATCAACAATTTCAAAGCTAAACACTATGTCATATGTTATTTACTATATTATCCATGGATTCTACCTTTAAAACTTAGACAAGTGTTGGATTTAATTTCAATTCAGGATAGATAGTTCATGACCCATTTTTTTGGATTTTGATCAAGATTTTTTCAATATGGTTATAATTATTTTAGATCCTTTTGAGCACCTATTTCTCAAAACTCATACATTTTATTAGTACACAACCCTTAGTGCAACCAACTATCTTCCTCCAACTCATTATTAATGTAGTAATAGAAAATTATCCCTTTTCTTTACTTGATTTGGAAATAGTTTCCATTGCATTAACCTAATTTTTCCTAGGTTTACTGTTTTAATATTTTGTACACATTCACATTAATCTTGGGCCCCTTTTCAAATAAAATGTACCTAAAATGTACCTTTTTTAAGGTGTTGTAAAGTGTTGTGACACACTTTCACACTTATTTAGGGTCTCATTAATTAATTGTGGTTAATTAGAGTTAATTAGCCCCTTTAATTCAAATTTAAGCCTTATTTATGACACCTTCCAAAGTATCCATCCCAACACCCAATATTCAAATTGTAAAGCATTTAATTTGGAAAATTTGAGATCCTAGAAAATGGTGCTAGAACCCATTCGCTCTAGGTGGAAAATAGGTCCTCCCTCTATAAGACCCCTTTCTTTGCATATTTGACATGGGTTTTTGATGTTCTTTCACCCCCTTGGAGCAAGGTCCTCGAAACTTGTGCTAGGACCCATTCACCCTGGGTGGCGAATGGGTCCTCCCTTAATAAGGACCCTTTTTTTGAATTTGATATTGGTGATATTTTAATAATATTCATTTTCAGATCTAGTGTCATCTTGAATTGTTTGAATTTTGGGGTTAATATCTAGATTTAGTATAAATAAGGGGTTAATTCACATTGTTTCTACTAGTAAGTTTACAAGAGGCCTAAGCTTTCAAGTATTCGTGCATTATAGAAATTTAATGATTCCAAGAGAATTTTAGAGCATTCAAGAGCATTCAAGAAGAGATTTAAGGGAATATTATCAAGGTTTCATTGCAGAAACTCGAGATCATGTTGTTCATTCATCATTTCCCTCCAAGGAGGACTAAGATTCCCTAGGTGTCATCTTAGTCTGGAGGTTCAAATCTCAAGGCACAAACTCCAAAAAGGGATCTTTTTAGGTGTATTCAAAATCATGGTCCCAAGACCTTTGGGGGACTAAGATTCCCTAGGTGGCATTTTAGTCCTAGCCCAAAAAACAGGGACACATAGATAGAATCATTAAATGATCATTTTCCCTTTGATGATTATCAGGATTAGCCAGAAAAAGATGTAGTTTATTAGGCTTGTGGATGCAAAATAGGACCAATTAAGACTAAATAAGAATAAATAAAGCAAGGTGGGCCCAAAAAAGTGTGAAAATGTAAGGGTATGCATTTTCCTACACTACATTTAGCCCCCACTTTAGTGAGAGGATGAACTTGCTTCAAACTCACACTAAAGTAGCCAAACACACAATCAAGAGGGGTTCAAATGTATGAATTATAGTAAGATAGGATGACAATAACCAAGAGGGTGGTCAGGCCCCCAAGATCAAGATCCTATGATAGACCAACATAGGCACAAAGGAACACACATGTGGGTGATATATGAATTCATAATCAGATTGGAAAAATACACCATCAAAGAAAAGAAAAAAGGAAAAAGAAAAAATGCAATGGATCAAGCTTTAGTTGGCCATCCAACTTGGTGGACTAGGTCTAGGCTGTTTGTCCAAAAAGGGTTACAAGTGGAACACACTGTCCACAATGCAAAAAAAACTGCATGCTCACGAGGGCTAGTGAAACTAGGTGTCCACTAGGTGAGCCCCAAGAAGTCCATATCAACGTCATACCCCATGACTATGATAAGGAGAAAATAAAAAAATGCTCACAAGGGCTAATCAAGCTAGTTGTTCACTAGGTGAGCCCCAACGAGCCATATCAGGACCATACCTCCATGACTTTAATAGGGAACACAAAGAAAATGTACGTTCAAAAGGGCTAGTGAAGCTAGTTGTTCACTAGGTGAGCCCCAGGGGACCATATAAAAGCCATACCTCCATGAATTTAATAAGGTACAAAGATGCTCACTCACAAGGGCTAGCGAAGCTAGTTTTTCAATAGGTGATCCTCAAGGGGCCATATCAAAGCCATACCTACATGACTTTAATAAGGCACAAGACGCAACACAACAATAAAGAGGGATGTTCAAAGGGATTTGGCCTAGTTCATGCATGGTCTTAATCTTAGGGGAAAATGTTCCTAATGTCTCCTAAAGAGGACCAATCAAAGGATAAAAGATTCACAACTTAGGGAATGTAGCGTGTCACATCACCACTAAGAGGAATGTAATATGCTAAGATAGATCACGCTCTTGAAGGACATTACTCCCAATGTCACCATAAAGAGGAAAACAAATTGCATGAAGAGAATCACATCAAGGAACATGAAAAACAAATGCAAATGAAATCATGCCAAAATAATGCCAATACATGCTGCCACTTCAAAGAAATTTCTAACACCATATTGTGAGAAATTACTTTAAAGTAGAAAAAAATGAAAAGGAAAAGAGGGTTGGCCCCCAGAAACACATAAGGGATCTATGGATTCAGTGGCTAGTATCTATCTTTGCTGCAATGATATTAAATAGCTTAGAACTGTCATCATTCCCCAAATACACAAAACTGGAAGAATGACACAAAGGGAGTGAAAACAAAGGAAATTTTTTTGGGTCAACATGAAAGAGACATAGGGTGTCTCGAAACCTTGTGTCATCCCCAAAAGGAAAACACAAGAAAAACATGAAAAGAGATAATGAAAAATATTTTGGGTCATGAAAGATACATAGGGTATCTCAATGCCTTGCATCATTCCCAAAAGGAAAATACAAGACAAAAAAGAAAATGAAAGAAAACTTAAATGAAAAGGAGAAGAGCTTACCACATAGAGTAGAATGAGGGTACACATAGAGGAATGAAAATAGAGAAAGAAACATCAAACAAAACATCATGAAGAATCACAATACGCACTTGCAATCAAACGAAAGAAAGAAAAAAAAATGAAAAAAAAGACTAGTAAAGCACATGCAGATCAATCATCCAACAAGTCATTTGCATCCCAATCTTGTTTAGTATATGCAAATGTAGATCACTAGTGAGAGGGATCACATCAAGTGTTGTATTAGGAGAATCACCAAGTTCAACATGTGGTGCATCACTTGGTTTAGGAGGATCACCATGGTTGTCATCGTCTAAGCTCATAGAAGAAGAAAATAACAAATTCATTTCATTATACAACATGAGGACGAATGATAATATCCATAGAGGGTGTTGGTCCTTTTTGTGTTGGAGGCATATGATCTGCTTGTTGTTGTAAGAGAGGAGGGTCCTCGTTTATTACTTATGTCAGATTCAGATTGTGATTTTCAATGTGATTTTCCTCGTTCATCTTTTGAGCAATAGCACGATGTTTACACCTATGATCTTGAGAATTTCTATTTCTTTTATTATGGTTTTCAAGCTACGTTTGGGTAGGAGCGGGTTTTCCAACCATAGGTTTCTTTTCTTCTTGTGAGAGAATAATGAAAGAAGCCATGGAAGGTTGTTCAACCACTTTCTCTATGGCTTTATAAATCTTCTTAGGAGGTGGATTAGGACTTGTTTTGTTTTCTCTTGGTCTTTTGTAGGAAATAGGCAAGGGATTTTTAATGCTTGGGTCTTGGTTAGATGGAAGGTTTTAAATCTCAGTATTGTTTTCTTAAAGAGGTGGAGGTTCAATCATGGGTGGAGGAAAATTTTCAAGGGATAACTTGGATATGCATTTTTCTTTGAAATTTTGGTAGGATAGGAAAATGAAGTCTTCACATGGTCTTATAGGTTCCATGCGTTCAGGCTAGAAATAGTCTAAGGAAAAATTTCCATGGGAAGATGGAGGGATAAAGCCACTATGGTTCATAGTGAATATTTCATTTCCATCTGGAAAATTTAAGCATTATGGACAATGAATGGGACCACATTCATGGAGCGAAGCCATTTGTAGCTTAACTTCACATGAAATTGGTCTGAATTAGAGATGATAGAGAATGATACATTTGATTTCTTAGGTCCTACTTGTAAAGGGAGTGTGATCAAGCCCATTGTAGTACAAGAAAAATCATCATGCATTTTAATCCATGATTTAGGTTTATGATATCTATCTTGAGTAAGTTCATGCACATATAAGAGTTCTTCTATTATCACATTCTCTCCACATACGAGATCAATTAAAATCCCAGGAGTGGGCCTAATATTATTTTGCTGGCTACGTAAAGAGGACCATAAGGTGCATGTTCAATTGTTTCTTCTAAAGAGAAAGTAATATCAGTAGGCATTATAGTTTTCTATTTACGAGGCTTGATATCAATCACTCCTATCATTATACTAATAGGACTTTGGTCATTAGCATCTATAGAATTTTTCTTGTTATTATCCATAGGATTTTGTTCGTTATTGCTCATGTTATCATTATCCGTGTCAATGTTCATCACATCGGGCTTAGTTTCACTAGCCTTAACAAATGAAATATTGTGGTTAGGTATGGGATTGGTAAATAGTTGCAAGTTTTTAGTGGGAGAATCTATAGACTTATTACCTTTTTCACTCACACCTCCAATTCTAAAATATTATTGGAATCAATGAGGTCTTGCACAATAAGTTTAAGACACTTGCATTGTTCTGTATCATGTCCTTTTTGGTGGTGATAAACACAATAAGAATTTTGTCTAAAGCTTGGAGGTAATGTCTTGATAGGGTTGAGAGGTTGAATGGGAGGTAAGGTAAGCATTTTCTTGTTTAATAGTTGAGTCATGATATTTTGAAGGGTGTCGGGTAAAGGTGTGAATTGTCTTTGTAGATCCCCAAATATATAAGGATTACTCTTTTTGATAATAGAAACTTGGGTATCAACTTGTTGGGTGGGTTGGGAGGTAGGGTTTAGTTGAAGGAAACTTTTATTTGTCTTTGAAAAGGTCGGTAGGTGTTTTGGTTTGAGGATTCAGACTTCTCAGGAGGGGTAGAAGTGGTTTTTGGTTTACTACTACCTACATAATTTTGATAATCATGAAGGGCAATGCATAGGTGTATGAAGGAAGGGAAATTCATCATTGTAAGCTTGTCTCTTATTTTTATTTGTAAATTTTCTATGAACATATTTTGGAGGTGAGAATCAGGAACCTTCACACTAATTTGGGAATAAAGCGATTGGTAACGTGAAATAAAGTCAGTGACTTTTTCACCCTCATTTTTCTTACATCTCATCAAATCAGCTAATGTCATTTCAAGAACCATATGCACTTGGAAATTGTTAATAAAGGCTTCAACAAGTTCATTGAATGAATGAATTGAGTTATTTGGTAATGGAGAAAACCAATCCAAGGAAATTTATTTCAAGGACTAGGGAAAGAGATTAGCCAAAAGTTTGTCCTCAAGGATAAACTCACTACATAATTCAGTAAAGGCATTGACATGATTAGAAAGATCTCTCTTTCCTCTATATTTTTCAAATCTATGGATCTCTATACCTTGTGGCACCATATTTCTCAATATCTCAAAGGATAATGGGTTTCTTTTAACATAGTATGAAGGTGGACGATTTTGATTTTTATTTATGGTGGAAACTTGAAATTGAATGGATGAAAGGCTTTGTAAGAGGTGGTTAATGATAGGGTCATCTCTTTTGGTTTGAGATGGAGGTGAATATGGTGGTGGTGTTTATGTGTTGGAAGGATAAGTGAATGGATTGCTTGTGGGAGGAGGTATGAAATTAGAGGCCACATAGTTATAAGGAGCACTAGTGGAAATGTGTGAGGTAGGAAGGATATTGCAAGTTGGTTGAATTATTGTGGTCACTTCAGGAATTGTAAAGGTGGGAATGGATGTTATGGTTGAAGGGGGAGGAGTTTGAGTTTCTCCTTGGGATTGCACATTTTTTGAAGCTTGAGCACCATTAGTGGTCGAAGGAAGATGTTTTCCAAAGATGTGAGCTATGTTACACATAAATTTTTGTCATTCATCACTTTCCATCATGTAGTGAAGACTATCTATGGCATGTATAATAGTGTTGGAAATATTTTCAGTACTCACACTGTCTTGTAAATGGGCTAGTTCTTGATGTATTTTCATTATGTTTTCTTGAGGAATATGGTCAATAATTTCTTTAACACTTCGCATAGCACTTGTGGGTAAGGTAGGCATGGAAAAAGAGGTATCAAAGGTATGGTCTATACCTAGTGAACTAATACCAACAATAGGAGTAAGAGAGGTTGATAACCCAAGATCCACAATGAGTGTTTTATCATGGGATTCCATGAGTCTCACACTTCATCTAACCACAATATTATTAGTAGAAAATCAAGTAGTACAACTCATATAAGGGATAAACCAAGGAAAGTGCAATGAACACAATCTCCTATGCTTGCAAGTACACTTGAAATGAAATAAATTGGAATAATAGCAATTCTGCAAACTGTAACAGAAAACTGAAAGCAACCAACAGAAGCATAGAAAACAAATTTCAAACCATGAAAAATGGAAATTCAAAGTCAATGGGAACTAAGATGCCAATAAGGGAATCTTGGTCCTTCTAGTGAAATTCTAAAGTTCTAAGGACTGAAATAGACAACAAACAATAGAGACAAGATTCTGAGCCAAAAACCCTAAGAGGGACTAAGATGTTAGAAAGGGCGATTTAGTCCTAGCAAAGTTTTTGTTAGAAAAACATCAAATTGTGAATTGTCTACAATGTTTAGAGGTTTCCTATTTAGGGATTTGATGTTTGGAAACAAAAAACTGTGCAAATGGATGCAAGGAAAAGTAACTAATAACAAGCAATTGAATGCAAAGTTGAATGCAAATTTTTCAACTTTCAATGCAATAACAATGTCTATAAATGAATTTGGAATGATTAACAATGAAAGTTCTAGTTTTTCAATGAAATGAAATGATGCAAGAAAGTAAAAATTTCAGTTATATGCACTTTCACTAATGCAAGAAACCATAGATGAAATTTCACTAATGCAAGAAACCCTAGATGCAATTTCACTAATGCAATATGCAAGAAATCCTAGATACACTTTCACTAATGCAATATGCAAGAAATCCTAGATGCACTTTCATTAATTGAAGACGTAATGAAAGAATGAATGCAACCTAGATCTATGAATTTTATGGACTCCAAACCAGAAAATGAATGCTCAACAAAGTCGGGTTCACCAAAATGAACCGTCGGAAAATGAGGTAGGGGAATGCCCACCTATTTCTCTAGGCTATTCAATAATTTCCTAAGAACCCTAATTGGATTAAATATAAACTTAAAAAGGTGAGTCAATTCTCAATTATGAGGACCTAGGAAGGTGGTTATTTTAACTTTTAGGGGTTCACCACCAAGCAAATGCTTGGAAAAGACAAATAAGCATTCAACCTACAAAACTTAGTTATGAAAGCTAAATGAAAGATGCAAATGATCAAATTATGAAAAAACAAGATAGGATGTGTGTACTTGGGAAGTTTAGAACTATGATGAGGATTCTAGAAATGCAAAGAAGTTGTCTAAATATGCCAGAGAGGACAAAGATGCCCTTACTATTGTCTTAGTTTTGCTGATGTATTTTAGGGAAGATGCAAACTCTTCAGATCTCAGAACAAAATCTTAAAGAATCTCTGAAAAATACCCCTCGGAGGAATAAGATGCCCTAGGTAGCATATTAGTCCCATTCCATATTCCAAAAAACTTTGAATGTGATCATGAGCTCCAAGGTCTACACTTGAGTCCTCTCAGATCTCAGGTTCAAAACTTTTGGATTTGACTTGTAGGTGAGTTTCCATGAAGATGACAAATTTGTAATGTAAATTTTCAAATTTTCAATCTTGCACTCCAATTGATCTTCAAGTATTCAACCTAAATCTACAATAACAAGCATACAAAAGAGGAAAAACTTGTTGATTGTTAGTAAATGGGGGTTTTCCTTGGTCAAACAACTTGTTGCTAATTAAACCTTGAAATGAAATAGAATAATGGAGGGAAATGATGAATGCACAACATGAAATGTTACAACTCACCAAAACCTTATTGTAAAGTATGCAAACTTGTGTGAGATGGCTAGCTTGAATGTAGATCTTGAATCAAGGGAATGCTTTGATAGATCTTGCTTGAAATGCTTGCTTGAATCAAAACCCTACATCACAAATTTTAGCACACAAAAACACATGATGCAAGAATAGCCTTTGATATGATGCTTGAATCTTGATGATGGCACCAAATGCTTGATGAATTTCTCTTGAATTTCTCTTGTGAACTCAATTATGCTATGATGAATTCTCTCACAAAAGGCTTATTTTAAAATTAGTGAAGGAACCTTGTATTTATACTTATCTATGCTTAATATCCCAAAATTACATCACCAAGCTGACATAGGAAAACATTAATTAAAGGAGGCTAAATCCTACCAGATTTTGAAATTAAATCTAGAAAATAAGTCAAGGACTAAGATGCCCTAGGTGGAATCTTAGTCTCGAGGCTCAAATATCAGGGCACAAACTCCAAAAAGGAACCTTTTCAGGTGTATTAAAAATTAGGGTCCCAAGACCTTTGGGGGACTAAGACACCCTAGGTAGCGTTTTAGTCCTAACCCAAAAGTCAAGGACACACATACATAATCATTAAATGATCATTTCCCCTTTGATGATTGTTGGGATTAGCTAGAAAAAGATGTAGTTTATTAGGCTTTTGGATGCAAAATAGGAATAAATAAAGCAAGGCGAGCCCAAACAAGTGTGAAAATGCAAGGGTATGTTTTTTCCTAAACTACAACAAGAATTATTTTACATATAATTTAAGATCAAGATCTACATTCTTCATGGCCACTTCATGTTATTTTTCTGATTTACATTCCAAGACATCTTCCAAGGTATCATCATTTCAAGTTTCATGTTTCATGTCTGTATTTCATTATTTCATCATTTGGTTTAACTACCTAAAAGGGGTTGGACCAACGAAAACCCCTATCCCCTAATTTAAAAAAAAGAAGATGAGATTAATTCCAATCTTAAGCTCAAAAAATATGTTGAGTAACACGACCAAATTTTGATGAAATGTATCATTATGCCACTAACACAATGAGAAAATAAAGGACCATCATAGCACACAATTTGGTCAATAGAAGCATGTAAGCGATGTAAAAGGTCAAAGTAAGGTTGATATCACTTTTAGAGTGATAGGCGTCTGGTAAGTTTCAGGTCATAGAGTATACATTACTATCATTATCCCCAACTGGTTCTCTTCAACCCACATAGCTCTTGGTGACAGAAACAAAAGAATTGAATATGGTAAAGACGCATAGTAAAATTACAAAAATTAATAGTTACTTGGAGATGCTAGCTACTCGAGATTGACCTCAAAAAAATGTGTCCTTCCAACGATTTCTTTAAAGAAAGAGTTAATGTGATAGAATGCAACAACGTTCCATGCTTATATGAACAAACAAAAACTCCTTCACAAAGACTGTATTGGCGCGTAGAGCTTCAAAGAACATAAATAAAGACTTTTTCTCAAGAATAGTGTTACACCATCAAAGGGTGAAATAGGAAGACTAAGAGTATGAGCAGCTAGTCTTAAATTTTCTGAAAAACAAACAAGGACTTCATACTTCATATCAAATGCTTTAATTGATATGGAAGTCATGCAAAAAAAATGAATAGTAATGCCATGCATTGCCTAGCTCTGTTAGAAACCAAGATCAGACATGCAAACCAAAAGGCCTTCCACAAAAGAGAAAAAAAATAAAAAGAAAGAGCTATGCATGAAGATGTGCAAATTGATATATTCAAAAATAAGATATTACAAGAGATGATTTGCTTTATAAAAGCAATGTATGCAACCCTAATGTTGACATAAAAGGAAACCCTAGTATGCATAGTTAATAATTAATCAATTATTAATGTGCCTAAGTTTAGCTTAAGTACCTAAAGGAATAAGTGACTTAATTAATTAACCAATATGATATAATTAATTAAGTGTAATGGCTTATTACTCTAACACCCCCCCTTAAGATGAATTTAGGAAGAAGCTAAAACACTAGAAAAAGATGCATGAAAGGAAATGTGGGTCCCGACAACTAGGCCTAATCAGGTACCCATTTTCAAATGCAAGAATGAGGTAGAGAAGGAAAACCCAGTGGGAAAAAACCCCCCTACAATGAGATGACATGTTGCAAAGAAACACTGGAAGAACATTGGAACCAAAATCTAGCAAGCAAGGAAAGATACTTTTGTCTACTACTGAAACCGGATGAGAGTCACTGATTGACTCAAGGAATCATGAAAAAAGCAGCAGAAGACTCGATGCCTCAGAACACTCGAAAAATCCAAATGGGAACAACCCTGGAATCTATGAAGCAACAGTCGATTATTGAATGATGTGATACTAAAATGAAGTGCAAAGATGCAAGTTGCACTCTCCCAACTGCCAAAACATCCAAGTAATCTCCAAAACACCCATCGGGATAAATATGGAATAATGATAAACCTGGGACAGATACAAAAAAATGTGCATGGAAAACAACATAGAGCTCATCAATACCTTTTCAACACTGCAAAGATAGCGAAAATTAGAGATCGTGGAAAAACCTTATGAGCTCGGAAGTGAAAAATAAAAATTTGACTTCAAACAGAAATAAATGTAGCTAAACAAAAAAATAATGAAAAGTAAATTACACCACAAGAAATTTCTTGGAACTAGCTTTCAGGCGATATCTTGTTTGCTTGATTTTGATACCATATGCCAAAGTTATGCCAAAAAGAAAAAAAAAACTCTTTTACAGCAAACTAGGGTTAGGAGGGGGCAAAGAGGTTGTATGGACACTGACGTCGGCGGTTCATGAGCATAAAATTGATGGCCATCTGGCCGTCACCACAAAAAATTGGTCCCTTGCAAAAAATTGACAGTCATCAAATAGGCCCTCGATTCTCCATATGACCGTGGGTGTGCTGGAAGGCCAGCCAGGGGCTAGGCGCATAGCGCCCAATCCCCCATATGATTGGCGATCTGTGCAAAAGGGGCCCGGCGGGGGCTGAGCTTTGGCCGGCGGCACTGGTAGGAGGAGCCACCGGTGGACCATTGGCCGCTGGGTGGCATCTCCTTCTGTGCAGGCTACGCTCTTTTTAATGCATTTTTTAAATTTAATTTTCAAAAAAATGCCTAGAAAGACGTGTTGGGGAGGCTGTACAACCTCCCTAGCAAAAAAAATTAGCCTAAAAAATTGATGATTTGAAAAGTGTTCCTAGGGTTTTTGGCCGCTGCGAATGCGATGGTGACCTCCATTTCTGCCCAAAGTGCCCAAAAAAATCAGCTACCTCCAGAGCTTGCAAAAAATCACCGAGCTTGAAACCCTTATAGATTTCTTCAATGATGACCAAAATCAAAAAAATAAAAGTCAATCTTGACTTTTTCCAATGCTTTGAATCCAATGATAAAGCCCAATCTGATCCAAAACACTGCATAGATGAGATCAAGGCATGAAATCCTCGAGGAACCCCAAACGAACTCTATAATATTTTCTCCAGAATTTGAGAAGGGGCTGCATGTCAAGGCTCTGATACCATGTTAGAAACCAAGATCAGACATGCAAACCAAAAGGCCTTCCACAAAAGAGAAAAACAATAAAAAGCAAGAGCTTTGCATGAAGATGTGAAAATTGATATATTCAGAATTAAGATATTACAAGAGATGATTTTCTTTATAAAATCAATGTATGCAACCCTAATGTTGACCTAAAAGGAAACCCTAGTGTGCACAGTTAATAATTAATCAATTATCAATGTGCCTAAGTTTAGCTTAAGTACCTAAAGGAATAAGCGACTTAATTAATTAACCAATATGATATAATTAATTAAGTGTAATAACTTATTACTCTAACAATCTCAGCCTCTGAAAACTCTTGTACACATATCACCCTCTTTTTTTTTTCTTTTCATAGACGACTTGTATTTGCTACCCATATAGTTTTTTTAGGTGAAAAAAAAAAAAAACTTCATTCTTCAGCAAAAAAAAATGACTAAAGAAATTGATGATGATTCAAGAAGTAAAAAAGGATCAACTTCAACAAAATTTCAAAGATGACGTGAAACACCAGATGTCACCTCAAACATGCAATGAACCACACAAACATGATCGGAAAGAGAGGAACATAACAAAGATAACACAAAGGGGAATTTCCTAAGCAAAAATAGAAACATAGAAATGAAATGCGTTAGTCAAGGCCCTCCTTCTAGTGCTGCATGTGAGCTCATAATCTGCACATAAAAATTTAACAAAAAATATCTTATATGCCAAATCGAATGTAACAAACTACATGCTCCTATGAAATATATAAACACGGTCAATGATGCTAACAAAATATCAATTAAAAGAACTTAAATGAAAGCATTATCAAAACACATTCATACCTATTCCATATTGGATTGGTGCTACTCTTTGTGTAGAAAGCAGCCCTTTCCCAACCCCTGATAAGCTAAATCATGATAGACAAAGATATAAGATTAACTCAAATTGCCTATAGTAAGAATGTTCAAATTGCAGATGCAAATGATGAAGGAAGGCCTTGGATTTATAGGTGAGATTGAGGAAAGAAGAGGAAAATTTGAGGAATGTGGGACTAATCCTCAACCAATAGGAGGGAACCACTTGTCACCATATGAATGGGCCAAGGTTGTGCAAGTTTTGGTGAATGCGCCAATAAATGACATTAGGTGGCCTTTTCAAATTTGAAATTTGACTTGTTGGAGGGAGGAGAAAGGGGTCTTAAATGCCAAGTGGGGGACATGTAAGAGGGGAATTAATGCTATGTTGGAAGGGACAAGTCATTTGAGAGGGAAATTCAAATTGGAGGAATATTCCCTAAAGGTGTCATGTTGAGGGAAATTAGAAAATTTAATAAATCAATTAAATGATTTCTTTGTCCAAGTGGGGAAAGCTAGAGGATGGGACTTGCATTAAGATTAACATTAATCATGATTTAGTTAACTTAAGAGAGGATTAGGCGATTTGACCTATTTTATTTATATTTATGGGTTAAAATAAATCAAAAGGAGATAGAAAATGATTTTAGATTTAGTTAAATAATTATTTTGATTTATTTAGCTAAGGGGGATGATGTAAGTGTTAATGGTGAATTTATTTAATTTAGATGGAGGACTTTAGAGATTAATTAAATAATTTGATTTATTTAATTAAGGAGAAAATGATTAAATATGATGTTAATTTTTCATGTCTACAAAAGTTAATATGAAAGTTTTGATTCAAATTTTAATAACCTTTGACCTGGCACTAACCCCTTCCATGCTGAAGTTTTATTTAGAGCTGGTATTTTACTTTCACTATCATTCTACTCTACATCAAACATAAACTTTATTTACCAGGCAACTACGCACCAAATTAAAGAAGTGGTAAAGCATTTAACAATGGAAAATATTGGGAAATTCGTATTTACGCCTGCCAATTGCATTAACTTAAAAGATTCTAAAAGATATTTATTAGTTGAAGTTCAGATAATATCGATTTGAGGTAAGCTTGTTCTTATAAATAATCAGACCCAAAGACCCTGTTCTAAGATTAAAAAGGTAAAAAAACTTGATCTATTCTCTAGGTGGATATAGGCATTACGTTCTCTTGATGGATATAGGCGCTTGTGGCAATCAAAATCATAATTTTTTTCTCACGTGCATATAAGTGTTTGGAGAAGGCTCTATAATATTATATTCATCAAAATTGTTGCGGCTTCTTTCTCTTTTCTTAAACATGTATAACTTACTGATGTAATGTGAACAGGCCAACATGAAGCTTGTGGTGGTGGTCGAGCAATCAAAAGATTTCGTCTTTATCTCTTTCATTAATTGTAGATTTCTTTTTAAATTTTTTGAAAAGGGCGTTCGAAGGTGTGAAATGGTCGACAGTCCCATCTTAATGAATGCATTCAAATCTCTTCTAAATACAATAATTAGATTATGGAGCAAGCAAATTTAAACACCATATAAGTACACTTCAAGTTTTGGGTGCGTCCAGGTCTTACAAAATCATGCCTTATTTCATTGAATAAAATGAGGCTTCCAGGACACATTTACTATCAGTGAAAGTATAATAATATTTGAGTGACTTACACCCTAGATTTTAGTATCTTAGACAAATGATTACTACAATGTCTTACTTAGTGGTTTATTCTCAGCAGTAATCATTTAAGTGCTTTAACTACGCTTCAACATTTTCTTTATTGACTATTCAAAATGGGATTTATTGGAGCAGTTGTTACGTCATTTATTGGAGCAGTTGGTACGTCATTTACTAAAGGGAAAATATATATATCTTATTATGAGGGAGGGATAAAATAATCATGTTTTGTCTTTTCCTTTTCACTTTAAGGATGACAACCTTCTTTGGATGCTGAAATTTGCAAGAAGATCGACTCAAATAGTTTCATGTTGTTAGCATGAAAGTTAGTTTAAATCAGCAAACTTAGACATCCCTATGAAATGTTTAACTATGTTAAACAATGCAACTGATGAAAAAAATGCAAGCTAAACAAAAGCATATGCAAACATGATTAACCCTTATCTCATAGTGGATTGGTTCCACTCTGTCATGTAGGATGCAGCCCTTTCCCAATCCTTGAACAAGCTGAATGATGTTATGAGAAATATTGATTCTCAAATGAAGAGAATAACCTTGCATGAAATCTATGAAGTGAAGATGAATTTGAGCATAGTAAGTTTACTCAAAGATGTGTGTTTGAATGAGGAGAGAAGCCTCCAATTTATAGATTTCTAAACTAGAAAAGAGAATGAAATAGAGCACTGTGGGATCATTCAACATCCAATGGCCAACTGCCACTTGTCAATATGTGAATGGCTGATGGTTGTGCACATTTTGGCCAAAGTGCCAATAAATGCAATTAGGTGGAATTTCAAATTTGAGAAATGACATGTGAGAGGGAAAAATGAATAAAATAAATGCCACTTGGCTCAATGCACAAGGACATGTAAGAGGATTGAATGCCTTGTTGGATGTACAATCCACTTGGATTTTTTTGAATTCAAATTAAGGGAATATTCCCTTTTGATGCCACGCGAGGGAAAATAGATGAATTAATAAATCAAAGTAATTGATTTATTGTGCAAGTTGCATTCTCTAGAGAATGTGACATAGATTAATATTAAATTAACCAAAGTTTAATTAATCTAATGAGTATTTTAGGAGATGTGACAATTTAGACTAAAAATTGATGATTTAATTTAAATCAGAATTGAGAGGAATTGGTTTAATTAAATAACTGATTTTGATTTATTTAATTAAGTGGGAAAATGTTAGATTAAATCAAATAAGGTTTAATTTATTTAATTTAACATGAGGACTTTAGAGACTTTAATTAAATAAAATGATTTATTTTATCAAACAAAAATATAAGGTTAATTAAATTAAATTGATTAATTTAATCACTGGAGGAGAAAGACTTAATCAATGATTTATTAAATTAAGAGACAAAATATGATGAAAAGCTGAGAGTATGATTTAGGAGGAAATGTCATGAATAATCAAGATCAAGTGTGTCGAACCAAACTTGTTCATTTTCCATGTCTACATTTTACCCCTCTTTGAAGCAATGTACTTGTTGCAATGATTCAAAGAATAAACTATTGTGATCAAAGTCAAAAATTTCTTTATTTTTCAGATGCCCCATTGTTGCCCCAGTGAGAATTATTACGTTGGTATATTTCCCCCTTGAGAGATCGGGCAGAAATGTTCGAGTTTCCGATCGAGATCGCAATAAAATGCGAAAGGAGTGGTCCTATTGATTAGAGGATGAAATATATTTTTTTGATGTAGACAGATTTGGATGTATAGACAATCATCGACTATGGGTAGTCTCATGTATATATTGATGTGACACACTAATTTTAGATAGAAATGTTAGTAAAGATAGAAGAATGAGAAGAATGGAAGGAATATCCAAACAAGATGATGATTGATGATTTGCTTACCAGGAGTTGGGATTTTCAAAGGGCCAATTACTTTATGTTTGATAACACACGTAGGTACGATGCATCAAGGTATAAAGGACCAGGATAGCATTGTATCCAATGTGATGGAATTTGATTCAAAATTTAGATAGGAGTATTCTTGTTCACACTTAGCATACATAGTTCATTCAAGATGTAGTTCAAACATTCTAAACACCTCGGGCCAAAACATAGGAAAGTAAGCTTTCTTATGTGGTCAACAAGATATCTAAAACATCCTCTCCACAAACCAAACAGAGCATATGTGACTAAGTTATTTTACAAGTGTGTCCCACAAGCATAGTAGATAAAAGAGACAATGATCTTTGCCCCATTCCTTTCTCTCTAAACCTATTTTGTTTAGGTATCATCGAGAGGTCCTTGGAATGACCGCAAAATAAGATAAACCAATAAAAGACCCAAATAAAGAAAACAAACAAGCAAATGTTCTTTGTACTGCTAGCCAAGGCTAAACTACTGTGAGGTACCTGATGCTTATGTCCATCATGGGAAGGATTCATCCTATGACATGTAGTGATTAGGGTTTGGGTGGGACTGATTGGGTGATAAGCTATTAATACTCTGAGTTGATCAACTTTCTTGCTTACTAACTTAGGCTTTCGAGACTCTGACGATTTGGGTGTTCACTTCTAAACCTGCTAGACTTGATTCTGATTGCCTCACCAAAGGGTGGACAGTGATGATTGATTTTATTAGGAATGACACAATCACGGGTGAAAGCGAGATGAGATGGAAGCATCATTTTGGATTTTTTAGATATTTTAAGGTTGTTTTTGGTATTTTCAAG
>CM021107.1:629463366-629559529 GCA_007115665.2 Sequoiadendron giganteum
GCTGGGAGGACTCCTAATCTCATATAGGTGTAGATGTCATGGTACCAAAGATCACCAGGACCAACAAGTTTGCACGCATATTCCAACTCTGGTACCTTGAAAGTGGGTACGAGAAGCTGCTCAACTAGGAATTCATGTTTCATGACATTACGATGGGATATCTAGCAAGGATCCAATTGTTTCCATTGCATCAGCTGCTCTGTTGTTTGCCCTCAGTATTTTCTCAAAAGTGATATCAATAAAAGATTCTTTGAGGCTTTCTACCACCTTATTGTATGGTGTAAGCTTATTATCCTTAGTTTGGTATTCATCATTGACTTGCTTAATGATAAGCTATGAATCTCCATAGATCTTTAATGCCATGATTGGCCACTATGCTGCAATTTTGAGACCTATGGTTAAAGCCTCATACTTTGCAATGTTGTTTATATAGGGGAATGCCAACTTGTAAGATCTTGGTATACAATCCCATTTGGGGGTGATGAAAAACACACTGGATCCCAATCCATGTTGTGTGTGGGAACCATCAAAGTATAGTTTCCAGTGATCGTCTATACTGAGGTTGAAAATGGACTCGTCTGGAAATTTTGATATGAGCGATTTCTTTATGTAGATGGGAGCTTCTGCCAACTGGTCCGCAATGACTTGTCCTTTGATTTCCTTTCACTCCACATACTAAATGTCATACTATGATAGTATCATGACCCATTTAGCCATTCTTCCTATGAGCATAGCTTTTGATAGTAGATATTTTAAGGGATCTATCTTGGCGATGAGCCTGATTTTATGTGCCAACATGTAGTGTTGGAATTTCTATGAAGCAAACACTATTGCTAGGAAAGCTTTCTCAATGAATGTGTAGTTTAACTCATGGCCAACCATTGTCCTACTGATGTAATCGATAGCCCTTTCTGTTCCATTTGAGCTAGAAGAGCACCCAAGGTTACTGTTGTTGCCGAGATATATAGGATCAATGGTTTCCCTGCAATGGGCGGCATTAACGTAGATGGCGTAAGTAGATATTATTTGATTTTATTGAATTCTTGCTTGCATTTTTTATCCCACTTTTATGCTACCCCCTTGTGGAGTAGATATGAATACGCAATCTGTTTGTCTTCCAGTTGCGCTATGAACCTTCAGATGGACTGAAGTTTGCCTTGTAATCCTCTGAGTTGTTTCACTATTCTTGGAACACCCATATCGAGGATTGCTTTTAATTTTGTAGGATCCACTTCTATCCCTTTTATTGACACTATGTATCCCAACAACTTTCTGGATTATACCCCAAAGACACATTTTTTTGGGTTGAGCTTGACCTTATACATCTCTAGTCTATCAAAGATGTCACTTAGGGTTACTATGTGATTATGCCTCTTCTTTGATTTAGCCAATATGTCATCCACATAATCTTTGACCGTTTTGTGTATCATGTCATGGAAGATTAGTGTCATGTCTCTTTGATATGTAGCCCCTGCATTCTTTAGCCCAAATGGTATCACATTCCAGTAGTAGGTGCCCCAAGGACATGTGAATGTTGTCTTATGTTGATATTCTTTTACAATCATTATTTGGTTATACTCCGAGAAGCCATCCTTTAGGGATAGCATCTCATGTCCGGCTGTCATGTCCACTATCATGTCAATGTTGGGTAGTGAAAAATAATCCTTAGGACATGCTTTGTTGAGGTCTCTAAAGTCCATGCAGGTGTAGATGCCCCGATTTGGTTTTCAGACTGGTACAAGGTTGGATACCCATTCTGGATAGTCAATCGGGCATATGAAACCAACATCTAGGAGTTTTTGTAACTCTACCTTGACTAGCAAGGCTATCTGGGGATGATTTTTTCTTAACTTTTGTCTAACTGGCTTAGCTCCAAGGTAAACAACTAAATGATGAACCACCACTTCTGGATCTAGACCTGGCATGTCAGCATAGGTCCATGCAAAATTTACCTTCCTTTCCTTTAGAAATGCTGCCAATAGTTCTTGTTCTTCTGTTAGGAGAGACTCAACATAGAAAGTGATTTGTGGTGCCACCTCCATTCCCAAGTTAACAGGATTACACTGTTCTGCTAGGACTGCTGATTTTTCTTGATGTAGTGCACTAGGGGGGAGATTGAATCCTTCATCCTCTGGTGCGTCAGAGAGATTTTCACCATTAGATGCATCCTTTATTTTTATTGTTATGTGGTTAGAGAGTGCCACAGTGTGGTTTTCACTCAATAACTCCAAGCTTATTCTTGATATTTTTCTTTTGTGACTGAAGAACTCAATCGTCTCGCCATAATATGCTTGGGCGTCTAAAGTGATGTCAAAACCTGCCTTGTGATCCCGACATGGAACCGTATCCCTTAGTCCCATGAATTTCAAGAGAGCCCCATCATTTTTGAATGAGTCTAAAATTGGAGGTCCTCGTTGGTCATGATCGATGAGTTGAGGGTATAATAAGGTGATTTGGTGGGTTTGTTGGTTTGACTTAGTGGTTGAGGCACTAATTATTAGTAAGGAGGAATCCTCAAAAAGCATGGGTAGTCCTGTTGTGGTATCATCATCGTCACTATTGGCGTAGACATTAGTGACATCAAAGGTGAAGTTGTCAAGTAGGATACCAGTGCATATGGGTGGTCTAAGGGTAGTTTCTGATACTTGAGGAGAGGACCTAATTGCCCTACTGGGATTACCTCTACCACATACAATTATACTTGGGGGAGTACATCCAAGGCCAAAGTTCCACATTCTTCTTTCTACAATGATGGGCTCCAACTGTCCATCATTGTTCCTTCCAAGGCTTTGGTTTCTATTGTAGCCCATGCCAAGCATTATTTGTATCCCTCTGTTGGCTTTATCCATAGGTAGGGTGGGTGTTGGTTTTGCATCATGGTATATTATGCTTGAAATATGCTTCTCACCAACACTTTCCTGACTTAGGTCTCCCCAATGGCGAAATCCAGAGGGGTCCTCCCTAAGTGTGTGGATGGGTGTTTTAGTTGATCGAGGTTGCCCATGTGACCTAGGAGATTGTGGTAACTCTCCTGAAACAAATGCACTCATCTTCATTCTATATTTGCTGCATCCATTGTCCTGGATCATGTTTTTGATGTCAGATATGTCAGGGATGGCAGGTGTCTCTATCGGAGAAGTGGAGGCAAGGTTAACTAGGTTGATGTATGTAGTGTATGGGCCTTCATTACTTTTTGGCACTTGGGGAATTTTATAAAACTTGGCTTCCAAGTTTTTGCAGTAGGCGAATGGTTTGAGATCCCCATGTATAGTGACCTCCTCATTTTGATGCAAGTAGTTGATGCATTGGTGATATGTTGAGTCCACTGCTTTCATTACGTGGATCCATGGACATCCCAAGAGGATATTAAATGGTAAGTCGAGGTCAAGGACCTGATAGGTAGTCTCCATGGTTGCTAGTCCCACTTGGATTGGGATTTTAATAGTGCCTTGAGACACTCTTTCTTGATCATCATATTCCCTTATTGTGATGCTCTTTTTTTGCTGATGGAATCCTCGGTGAATCCCAAGTTCTTTATAAACTTGAGAGAGAAAATATTAAGGCATGCACCTCCATCCACCAGGACTGGTTTAGCTTTCTTTTTTTGGACTAGCACTTGAAGGTGAAGTGCATGGTTATGAGATGGTTGCAGGGGGAAGTCTTGATCAGAGAATGTTAGGAGATTCTAGGTAATGATATTACCAACCATAGCCTGAAACTATTCTATGTCAAGGGTGGCGGATATAGTGGATGTTGCTAATGCTTCATCAAGAATTTTCCTATGGGTAGCAAAATTTTTTAATAGTTCCATGATGGAGATCTGTGCGGGGGTTCTCTTCAGCTGGTCGATGAAATTGTAGTCATAGGGAACGAATTTTGTATTTAAAGTGGGGGTCTTAGATGGTGCCCCTGCAATGGTGACCTTACCGCCATGAGTGGTGACTCCACAGTTGTTGTTGGCTCCCTTGATGTTGATGACCATTACCATTTCATCAACGCATGCGACTATTCCTTCATATACTAGGTTAGCACTAGCATATTTTTTCTTTCCTTTGTTGTTCCCCTGATTCTTTCCTTGATTGTGGTTTGGCATCGAATTTGTGTGTATTTTCAGATCTTGATTACCAACTGGTTGTTTGACATTGATGATCTTATCCTCGATAAGGTCTTGGATGATATTCTTTAGTCTCATGCAATTTGTGGTGGTATGTCCCTTGATCTTGTGGAGGTCACAAAGGATATTTTCATTATACAATGGCAGTTTGGTCAGGGGTTCTGCGTATTGCTTAGAGTTAGAAACTTTGATTAGGTTTTCCTTGACCAATTTCTTCATTATGGACTCGATGGATTCCCCAAGGGCCGTGAACTTTCACTTGGGAGGGTATTTGCCTCGGGGAGGTGGTCCTCCTTGATTACCCAAGTTATTGATTTGGTTGGTGGGAAGTGGTTGTTGTTGTGCTACTACTGCATTAGTTTGCACATTATTGCAATTGTGATTTTGTGGTTGGTGATGAGTTTGGATGTTTGGTTTGGGAGTACTTATGACCACTTTAGCGTCGACCATGTTGTCGTTTGCGATATTTTTGTTCCTCGACCATGTTCGAGGTTTATCATTATAATTGTTGGATGGGCGGTTATCCTGTGGTGGAGTGAATGTTGAGGCGCATCCTCGCACAATAAGGGCCCTTTCAATGTTGAGCACCTTTGGGATCAATTGATCGTATAATGTGATTCATTGCATTTTTAAGTAGAATGCCAAGTTTTCATCTAGAGTGGATATGATTGTGCAAACTTGTTGTTCTTCTGGCATGGTCCACTTGCCCTGATTGGCCTTGGATCGCCATGTTTACAAGAAGGATGCGAATAACTCTCCTTTTCTTTGTTTGAGCATTGATAGTTCTTCCAAACTAACATCTACACCCATGTTGAAATTATATTTTTTAAGGAATGCTTCCACAATTTCCTCGAATTCTTTATTTCCCATGGGTAGGCGAGAAAACCATTCCATGGCTAGACCAGTCAGACTTCGGGGGAAGAGTCACATTAGATATGTGTCATTGTATGCAACCTCCATTTAGTGTACCTGAAATTCCTTGACATGGTTTTCAAGGTTATCTGTTCCATTATACTTGTCGAATTTGGGGATCTCGAATACCTTTGGGAATGATATCATTGTGAGAATTTTGTCAAATGGATAAGGGCAAAAGTTGCCTAGTGTTCTGGTTGTTTTTCCTACTTGGAATTCCAACACCTATTGTGAGAGCAGTTTGATTTGTGTTGTGACATCGTTGCTCAGATCGGGAGGTGGAATGAATGTGTCTTGAGGTGTTTGGGGTGTTTTATTGGTGGGAGGAGTACTAGTGGGAGTTTTCTACAAGCTCTCTTGTGCGTTCAAGGCCTGTTGGTATGCTTGCATTTGTGTCAACAATGCCTATTGTTGATCTTGTTGCTGCTGTTCCAACAAAGCTTGTTGTTGGTCCATTTGTTGTTGTTCCCATAGAGCCTTTTGTTGGTCCATTTGTTGTTGTTCCCATAGAGCCTTTTGTTGGTCCATTTGTTGTTGTTCCCATAGAGCCTTTTGTTGGTCTAGCTTCTGTTAGGCTAACAAAGCTTGTTGTTGGTCTAGCTGTTGTGCCAACAAAGCTTATTGTTGGTCAAGTTGTTGTTGTTCCAAAAAAGCTTGTTGTTGTGCCTGAAAGTCTTGCAATGCTTGTTGGTATGCTTGCCGATGGATCGCTTGCAGTTGCGCTTGGTATTGTGCTTGTGCTTGTTGGGTTGCTTGAGCAGCTTGCATAGCTTGTGCGGCTTGCATAGCTTATGCAGCTTGTGTAGCTTGTTGGGCACCTAGTTGTGCTTGTGCTTGCTATGCAGCTTGTTGATTTTGTTTGAGTACCCTTTGATGATTGGCCTTTTGGATGGTTTGGATTAGGGTGGTGAATTAATTCATCACGTTGGCTTTTGGTGGGATTGGTGGTGGATTGGGAATTATGCCAATCGTGGTGATAGGCGAAATGATTGTGGTGGTGGTTGGGGTTTGGGTCATTGGTGGTGTGGTTGAGATGCTCGGTCCTTGAGAAGGTATGGTTTGGGGGATTTGGGGACTGGTTGATGTGTTGAACATGGTGGCTTGAGTGGTTTCCACTTGTTGTTGTGATGTTGTTGGCAACAAGAGAGGATTCAGTGTGATGCTTAGATTACCTAGATTTGAGAAACTAGATATGGGTAGGGGGAAGACCCAATGCAAAAGGTGATGTGGATGTGAGCGGTAATGGGGGGAAGGGTGGTAAGTTCCCCTAAAAGGAAAATGGGTTAGTGAATCCTGTTGTTCCAAACAAACCACCTTCTCCTTGTGGTAACGAAGTTTGTATGTTTAATGGATAGGTGGGTGTTGATGGAATTAGGATGAATCAATATGATTATGGAAGGTGAGTGGGATGTAAGGGTGTGATGGATTCACCAAGATGGAGTTTTCCGGTGTGGTTTTGACACTTACCTCTTTGTTGCTCACAAGGCAATGCGTTGTAACTTTCAAAACATAGCACTTCCTTTGTTCACAATCAGGGAGGTTAGTGTGATTGTTGATATGATTTGAGGAATTTCTTGAGTGATGTTCAGAGTTGACATTGGGGATGTGTTTGTAAGAGGCATGTCCATACTAGCACCTAAGTCAAGGTTAGAAGGAATCGGGATCCCTCCTTCCGTTAACGTTCTTAAGTATTTAAACATGGCATTGACAATTTTATGATTCTCCAGATTTTGGACCATTTCTAATATTTCTGATTGTGTCATCCCCATGTCCTTGTTTGTGATGTCCTCTTCATTGTTTTCCTCTTGAGGATTTTGTGATGGTAGAGGAGGACTACTTGGGGGATTGCTTGATCATGCAAGGTTTGTTTCGGTGGTTACTTGACCCAAGTCACTAGAAGTTGATATTTCGTTAATGTTTTCCATGTTCCTCTTGTGTTGTGATCTTGTTTGGACCATAAAAATAGGGATCGTTTGATCTTAATCTTTAGGCCCAAAAGAGAAGAACTAGGGAAAGAAAAGGATCAAAAGGGGGTGGTGATGATGAGATAAATGGATGACATGAATGAGTGAAACTTTTTGAAGAAATTTTGAAGGGTTATGCTAAACTTTAGGGCTTGGATTGATTGGTTTGACTAGATGTATTAAGTCAAAAAAGATTTTGGTGAGTTTGTAAACCCTAGGAAGTTGTGTTATCCTAGGGAAAACTCGCACAAGGGAATGGATAGGCTAAGTGTGTTAAGCCAACCAAGGTGATCATGAACTAGTAAACCTCAGGAAGTTACATTATCCTAGAGGTAGATTTGTTCAAGAGTTTTGTCTATTTGGCTAGGTGTGTTAAGCCAAGATAGAGTGATGTTGGTTTAGCCTTTAATTTTAGCATGAATTATTTTTCTAAAGTTCTCAAACTTTTGTTGATGGGATGAGATTTGGTTGATGGAGAGATGGATAAGGGTGAAGATTTTGATCCTAGACCTTGACCTAGATACAACTCTCTTTTACAAAACCTCGGTGTTGAAGAACATGCTATACTTCCTATGTGAGGAAAGAAAACCTTTCAAAAAGCTTAGGATTATGTTGATAGTAGAATGCATACAAAGTTGGGTTGTTTCTTGAAGCCTTTTTATAGAAGTTGTACACTAGTCTTTCTCTGACTTCAAGGAGCATTTCAAGATGTTGTTCATGGAATTTTAGACTAATCCTTTTGAAATTTGGTTTTGATATTTTGACCTTTCGGGAAATCATTTGAGGCACCACATATGAGGTCCAATTTGTCTTTTATCTTGCCTTAGTGAATTATTTTTACCCAAAGCACTTGCTTGATTATGTTTCAAACTGCATGTCTAATGTCCCACTTTATTTTTCATCCCACAAGGTCCATTATATGGAAATCAAGGAAATTAGGGAAAAAGCTTCCTAGGTTGACCTTAGTGAAAACAAATGATGATAAAATCCAAGCACTTAGAAACCTCTAAGGATATGATCCCTAGGGAAAGCAAGAGTACTTGAATTCGTCAAGGATATTTGTTTCCTCCAAGGGGTTTGAAATTTGGAGCTCTTTGTGAATGTTTGTTTTTCAATTGTTTTGAGAACCAAGCAATGTATTTTCCATTTCCAAGCACATGTACAACCCTAGGATAATGAGACAATATTTTGTTGGGTTCCCACTTGGATGAATCCAGCTGCACATATTTTGTGTGGATGACTAGATGCTTGACCACACTGGCTCCCCTCCACGACAGACACTTCTTGGGTCAGCCAAGCATCAGTACCCATGAATCTCCCATGGTATACTTTTCATCTCTACAACAAAACCGCATGTATAACGTGGGGCGGCTTCAAAGGACATGACCTTTTGCACCAAAAAAATAGATAAGGATTTGGCCTTCTAAACAAGGGTTTTAATTTGGACATTCCATTTGTGGAGGCTGACCCATGTGGCGAGAGACCATTGCTTCCCTTCTTGTTGGATCCAACCGCGTTATACTGTCTTTTGTTCCAGTACCCACTTTTATATCCTGGCTAGAAATACACTTTGCTTTAGTGTGTTGCTGGTTGGGTCATTCCCTTGGGTGAGTAATTTTTCCCACAAGCCAGGACCGCTAAGATAAAAAGAAGCAAGTAAACATATTCGTAGTTCAATCAACCTTCATTTAGAAACAAAGGGAGAACACTCACAATAATTTTACTCACAATTGCACAATATTTTGTTCAATTTTAAACCCAAAATGAAGTGTGGATGTAATAATTTTGAAAACTTAATATCAGAAAAAAGAATTTTGATTCTCAAGATCTCCATGAGGTGCAAGAGAAGCACATATGCCTTTAAAGTGATATTACTTTGTGAAAAGGATTATAAAACATCAAAAACACTTGTTCATTTTGGACCATAAAAGCAGCGATGAGTTCTTTTTAAGCACCAAAGTGAGATGTGAAGGTTGCCTTGTTCAATTTTTGAAACCCATATTGAAATTTGGTGAATGTCTAAGGTTCAATAATAACCAAAGGATCAAGTCAAAATGGTTAATTTTAAGCCCCAAAAATAGATGTGAGATGGTTTGAAACTAAATGAAAAATCTAGATCAACAAGCATTAAAAAATGCTTTTGTGAATTTTCTCAATCTTGTTTTGCCTTGATTTGATTCCAATATCAACCTATAAGAGAAACTACAATGTCAATATGAATAAAATATTTCACAAAATCTCTCATGCCTTAAACATAGGTTATTAGAAAATGCGATTTCTAAATATTTTTTTTACCACCCCTTTATAATGCAAAAAATATCCTTTACCACTATCTAACTCATGATTTTATAGCCTCTACCGCCATACCATGGGCAATTAAGGTAGATGGCATGGTGATGCAGTGCCGGTTTGCATAGTCAGCCAACAGGGCAGAAGACTGCGGTGACACGGTGGCGGCTAAATAACAGTGAGGGAAAAAATTAGCAGGTTTACTATAGTACCGCAGATGGGAAGAAAGAAGACCGCGGTGACGCGGCGGTAATGAAATGGTTACCGCACTACCGTTGGTGGTTAGGCAGTAGACCGCGAGGATGCGGTGAGGGTTGAGGACAGACAGTGAGGCAGTTAAAACCGACTGTGGTGACTGTAGTGGATGGAGAGAAGTGACGAAGATAACAATGAATGTCAATACCACGATACCACGCATAGTCCAGACAGAGACCATGGTGACTGTGGTGATGGGGAGGCAACGGTTACTGCTCAACCATGGGTAAAGAAAATTTAAGCCACGGTAACGTGGGGGATAGGAAAAGATATGAACCGCGAGACTATGGAGGGTTAGCCGGTAGACCACGGTGACATGGTGAGGACAGTGAACAATTACCATGCTACCAGAGAGGTTTAGCTAGTAGACCGCGAGACAACGGTGGAGACCATGGTGGTTAACCGCAATACCACAGAGGGTATAGAAGAAGGCTGTGGTTAAACGGTAAGGAGTGGTGGAGACAGCGTGTGGAAACTACAATATCACAGTTAGTGAGGGGATAAGCCATGGTATAGAGGTGGACACCATAGTACTACAAGCAGTGAAGGTGACAACATGGTAGGGTGGTAAGAGATGGTGGAGAAATTTGAGGAAGACGCCCGACACCGCTATACCACGGGTGAACAGATTGGGAGGCATGGTAGCGTGGGAGATGTTCAAGAGATGTTTAGCCTGGCTGTGTGGGAAAAATGCAAGGAGCACCATGGGAGAAGGATAAATCTGCAACAAAGCTTGTTCGATTTATGATTTAATTACTTGAAATTTAATTGCTTTCAATATGCATAAATAGTAAGCATTTGTTAAGGAGAAAAACAAGACTCGTATTCTTTAAAAAAATAAATTTAACCATAAACAACAACAGGCGCTACTGTTAAAAGAATAATTAACACATCCATGCAAACGTATTTTCCTGCAACAGAGATACAAGTGAGATTGTAAAAACGAATTCAGAAGCAAAAATCCCTCCTTCTAGCACCACAATGTGGATGCTGAAATCTGCAAGAAGATCGACTTAAACAGTTTCATGTTGTTAGCACGAAAGTTAGTTTATTTCAAAAAACTTAGACATCCCTATGAAATATTTAACCATATTAAACAATGCAACTGATGAAAACAATGCAAGCTAAACAAAAGCATATGCAAACATGATTAACCCTTATCTCATAATGGATTGGTGCCACTCTATCATGTAGGATGCAATCCTTTCCCAATCCTTGAATAAGCTGAATGATGTTATGGGCAAGATTAATTCTCAAATGAAGAGAATAACCTTGCATGAAATCTGTGAAATGAAGGTGAATTTGAGCATAGTAAGTTTACTCAAAGTTGTGTGTTTGAATGAGGAGAGAAGCCTCCAATTTATAGATTTCTAAACTGGAAAAGAGAATGAAATAGAGCAATGTGGGATCATTCAACATCCAATGGCCAAGTTTCACTTGTCAAGATGTGAATGGCTGATGGTTGTGCACATATTGGCCAAAGTACCAATAAATGCAATCAGGTGGAATTTCAAATTTGAGAAATGACATGTGAGAGGGAAAAATGAATGAAATAAATGCCACTTGGCTCAATGCACATGGACATGTAAGAGGAGTAAATGCCTTGTTGGATGTACAATCCACTTGAACTTTTTTGAATTCAAATTGAGGGAATATTCCGTTTTGATGCCATGTGAGGGAAAATAGATGAATTAATAAATCAAAGTAATTGCTTTATTCTGCAAGTTGCATTCTCTAGAGAATGTGACATAGACTAAGATTAAATTAACCAAATTTTAATTAATCTAATGAATATTTTAGGAGATGTGACGATTTAGACTTAAATTGATGAATTAATTTAAATCAGAATTGAGAGGAATTGGTTTAATTAAATAACTGGTTTTGATTTATTTAACTAAGTGGGAAAATGTTAAGATTAAATCAAATAAGGTTTAAATTATTTAATTTAATACGAGGACTTTAGAGAATTTAATTAAATAAAATGATTTATTTAATCAAAAAAAATATAAGGCTAATTAAATTAAACTTATTAATTTAATCACTGGAGGAGAAATACTTAATCAATGATTTATTAAATTAAGAGACAGAATATGATGAAAAGCTGAGAGTATGATTTAGGAGAAAATGTTGTGAAGAATCAGGATCAAGTGTGTCAAACCGAACTTGTTCATTTTCCATGTCTACACCTTCATAGTTGTGTCTTCCCTAGTGCAAGAGCTTTGATTAAATTTGGTTGACGGTATTTATTTGTGTATTTTGACACTTGTATGAAATGATTGTCGACACTTGACCCTTACTTCAATCCAAGGGCTAGGTGAGAGGCATTTGTCTTTTCCTTTGAAATTCATTAACAAGAACTTTATCATTACAAATGCAATTAACGTTCCTACATCCAATAAGTGCAAACTCGGGATTTGACACTCTAGCACGAAATTCATGCACTCACTTTTCTAGTGTATTGGTTTATTTTGAAATGTAATTTTCAAATGACCTCGTCATTTTATAATGTTCATTTGGAATCATGTGTTGATTAACTTGTAGTGTTATAGCCATTGTTTTTTTTTTTTTTTACAAATACTTTATATAAAAAGAGTAATCTTTCTTCATGATATATCCTTCATTGATTCCTTGAAATACCTCTTATTTGTGATAAAAATTTTACTATTTGTAGGTTGGTGTTGGAAGTTGAGCACAAAAATTGAACAAAAGCGAGTGGAGTGAATTTAGAAAACCGAACATTGAAATGAAGACTTAAAAAGAGCATTTTTAATGCTTGTTGTTATAATCTAGGGCTTCATGATACCAATTTTTTTCTTACATTGGGGGATATTTTGCATGAAAGGTTTGCATCATGAAACTATGGTGGTCTATCTCATGTGAGAATCAAAAGAAAACAAAATTCAGCTGGAGAATTGAACATTGAACTTGAGACTTGAAAAGTATTTTTTAATGCTTGTTGGAGCTTTCATTTTCTACTCTCATTTTCTATTTTAAACCAAATCAAATTTCATTTTGGGTTTAAAATAATCACTGATTTGATCTTTTCAAGTTGGGCTAAAACTAAACCTTAGAAACTTACTAAATTTCAATTTGGGTTCTAAAACTTTGATAAACAACTCTCACATTTCAATTTCAGGGCTTTAAAAAGAACTCGTTTTTCCTTTGGAAATTAAAATAAACTTGTGCATTTGATGTTTTTTAGTCTTTTTCACAAAGTAATATCATCGAAAATATGTATGCTCTTCTCTTGTACCTCACGATGATCTTGAGAATCAAAAGTATTTTTCTGATATTAAGTTGTAAAAAAGACTACCTCCACATTTCATTTTGGGATTAAAATTGAATGAAACATCTTGCAAGTGAGTGGAACATGTTGCGTGTGTTCTCCCTTTGTTTCTAAACTAATGTTGATTGAACTACAAATACATTTTCTCACTTTTGTTTATCTTAGAGGGCCTTCCTTGTGGGAAAAAATTATTCACCCAAGGGAACGACCCAACCGATAACACACTAAAGTGAAGTGTATTTCTAGCCAGGATATAAAAGTGGGTACTAGAACAAAGTCTAGTATCATGCGGTTGGCTCTAATGAGAAGGGAAACAATGGTCTCTCGTTGCATGGGTCAATCTCCACAAACGAAAAGTCTGAATTAAAATCCCTTGTTTAGCAAAGGCCAAAATCCTTTCTATTTGTTGGTGCAAAAGGTCATGTTCTTTGAAGCTACCCCACATATACATGTTATTTTGTTGTACAGATGAAAGGTATGCCATGGGAGATTCATGGGTACTGATGCTTAGCTTACCTGACAAGCGAGTGCACTATAAGGGGGAGCCTATGTGGTCAAGCATCTAATCATCTACACTGAATATGCGCAACTGGATTTGACCAAGTGGGATCCTAACAAATAATGTCCTTTTTTCCTAGGATTGTGCATGTTATTGGAATCAAAAACACTTTGCTTGGATCCATAACAGTGGAAAAAATTCAATGAATCATTATAATTTCAAACCCTTCGGAAGAACAAATACCTTGGAGGTGTCCACATGTTACTGCTTGTCCCTAGGGGTTCTCATCTCTAGAAGGCTTCTAAACATTCAAACATCTCAATTTGTTTCTCCCAAAGACAACACTAGGAAAATTTTTCCCTAATTTCCTTGAATTCCACATAATGGACCTTGTGAGATGAAAGAAAATTAGGACATTGGACATTCAGCTTGAAAAACTAAGCAAGAAGTGTTTGTGGTAAAAAAAAAATCATTAATCAAGATTAACTCCAATTGAACCTCACACACGTGCTTGCAATTTTCTTTCTTATGGTTTGAACTACTCTTAGGGAAAAGCATGTTCTTCAATATCTTGGTCTAGTAAACAAGTCCTCTTTGGTTCATCTTGGATCAAGTCAAACACTTCACCCATCTCAAACATCAATCAAACATTATCTCACTAACAAAATCTTGGAAACTTTGAAAACATCACTTATGCTAGAATTTTAGGAGAAATCAAAATCAACTTGTTTGGCTTAACACACCTAGCCAAATTATCCTTTTTTCTATGAGTTTACTCTAGGATAACACAACTTCCTAGGGTTTACAAGTTCATTATCATCTTGTTTGACTTAACACACTTAGTCAAATTATCCAATCCATTATCACTTTGTTTGACTTAACACACTTAGTCAAAATATCCTCAATCAAAATCAAATCAAATCAAGTCCTAACAGTCTAGCATTGATCCAAAGTTCTTAAAAGTTTAAACACCCATATCATTCACCACTTTCATCTTTCATCTCATCATTGGTCCTAAACACCTTAGAGGTTCACTTTCGCAACAAGGTCAAAACACAAGAAAAACATGGAGTTTAAACTTGACTCATACATCATGAGTAATCCAAGTCAACCAAACTATCCAAGTCTTGCAATTCCAATTAACTATCGAAACTCACATTTATGCAATCCATACATGGGATCATTATCTCCTACAGGATTCAATGATACAACAAATGTGAGCATGCCCAATATGAATTTTGGAACACCTTTTCCTTTGGTAGATTTAAAGAAAATTCCAAACCTACAAATCTATCAACCAAACAATCAATGCATGAGTTATTCCAAACAACATTATCCCACCAAATCCATACATGCCAAATACAAGTTTTCCAAACATGAACATTTCAAATCAACACTTGGTGAAATTTGGGATAGATATGCTTGCAAATCCCCCCAATGTTGTTCAAAGTCAAAAAAATATGTTAACGACTCCATGTATGGATCCAAGTCAAGGTAACACCATGCAAAATCAAAATTACCTAAGTCAAGGCAATGCGATTCCTAACCACAATAATGTTCAATTTCAATCTATCATGCCAAGTCTAGACATCACACCAAATCAGAACATTATCCAAAATCAACTTATCCATGATTCCAGGAAAACACCACAAATATAAATGCCAAATATGCTTGCTCAACAAATAATTCAACGATATCAAGGGTGTCAAGATCAGCTTTTTCAAGATCAAAATGTTGCACTTCCCAAAATAGTTGATTCATATCACCAAGAGACATCTCCACCCCAAAATCAGTACACTCTTTCATTGGTTGAACCATGTCATCAAAGCATTGGGTTGTGTCCTCAACCACATCAAGAACAATATATCCAATTTCAAAAGGTTGACATCAAGATCAACAACATAAACAACAAACTCAATCACCACAAGGTCAATTTAAAGTACCAATCTCACAAGGTAACAAACAAAAATACATACCACTTGGGGAACCAATTGAATCGGTCTTGCAATATTTGGTACAAGAAAATTTCATTAAAATACCCATTTATGTGAACTATCAAGAGCCCATGGTGAAACCACAAGGGTATGATGAGAAACACCTTTGTGATTTTCACAAAACAAAGGGGCACACAACATCAGATTGTACTCAGCCTATAAATCTCTTCCAAGACCTGATTGATCAAAATCTAATAGATATTGGGGATAGTAATCAGAATTCAACTGCTAGCAATAGAATTAACAATCTCCCCACCACAATTGTTGAAAATAATGATCAAGATCTATCCATCAATGAGCATATTGAATATATTTCTATCTCATCCGAAGATCAAATCAACATATATCAGGAGTCATTTTTCAATCATGATCAAAATCCACCAACAATACCCAACAATGATCCAATTCAAGAAATGTCAACATCACTTGACCCTATGGTTGAAGACATTGACAATCTATCTACCTAAATTATTGAAAACAATGTTCAAGATCTCTCCATTAATGAGCACATTGAAGATGTTTCTACCCCATCTGATGATCAAATCAACATACAACAAGAGCCATATTTTAGTCATGATCAAAACCCCTCCTACAAAGACCTATTTCAAGGAGTGTTGATGTTATTTGATCCTATTGATATAATCCAAGATCCATCCACCAATGATCGTGTTGACAATGTCTCTACATCACCTAATGAGTTAGAGGACATATCTCAAGAATTTGTTCCAAACCATGATCAACATCTATCACCAAGGTCTAGAAATGGTCTTTCCCAAGACATATTGACATCCTTTGACCTCATGGTTACAAATATTGAAGGAATCCCTAGCTAAACATTTGATCCAAATCCACTCAAAGCTCAAGAGAATATTGAGCCACTTCCCATGCCTAATGACGATGTCCAAGAAATGTTTGTAAGAAATCCATCCTTTGAAATTGAACCATGCCAAGAACTTGATCCAAAACATGTTGAAATCAATTCCAAAATTAATCAAGATCCAAAAAAAATCAAAAAATACAAAAAAATCAAAAAATATAAAAAGAAGAAAAAGGATTGAAAATAGTAAAGAAAAAAATTGTCGTCTAGTGAAAACCGCATGGGCGGCATTTTGGGAAAGTACCATGATGAAAACTTGGAAAATAGGTGTCATGTGTAGAATTGAGCATCTACGTGCACCATGTGAGGAGAAAGCATCTTATCGCATCCAAAATGAAGCCAACATTCCATCTATATCATCCATTCATCCACGAACCATTTATCCAATCCATTGCCATCTATAGACATGGAAAATTTACCAACACACTTGATCCTGATTACTAACATCATTTCTTTCTGAATCACACTCTCAGATTATCATCACTTTTCATCTCTTAATTAGATAAATCATTATTTATTTAATTATGTCTTTCTCCCTTGTTGAATAAATTAATCAATTTAATTTAATTAATCCTCTATCCCTCTTTAATTAAGTAAATCATCTTATTTGATTAAATCCCTAAACTGCTCTTATTAAATTGAGTGAATTAAACTTTATTTGATTTAATCTAACATTATCCCCTTTAGTTAAATAAATCAAAACATTTATTTAATTAAACCCTTCCTCTCAATTTGATTTAAATCAATACATAAATTTAAGTCTAAATTGGGACATCTCCTAATTCCTCATTAAATTAATTAACCCATCATTAATTTAATCTTAATATATGTCACATTCTCTAGAGAATGCAACTTGCACAATAAATCAATTGCTTTGATTTATTAAATCTCCTATTTTCCCTCACATGGAATAAAAGAGGAATATTCTGTCAAATTTGAATTTAAATTCAAGTGGGCTTGGTCCTTCCAACAAGGCATTTATTTCACCTTACAAGTCCTTTTGACTTGAGGCAAGTGGCCATAACTCCATTTTCTTCTCTCTCCAACAAGTCATTTCACTATTTTGAAATTCCACCTAATATCATTTATTGGCACGTTGATCAAAATGTGCACAACCTTCAACCATTCACATCTTGACAAGTGGCACTTGGCCATTGGATGTTGAATGATCTCACATTGTTCAATTTCACTCATTCTTCCAATTTGGAAATCTATAAATGAGAGACTCTTCCTCTCATTCTGTCATCCACAATCCAAGCAAGTATACTATACTTCATTTCATCCACAACTTATCCATTTCATATCAAGTGTTTATCATTTTATGATTTCATAGCAAGTTTATGCCAAAATTTCATCAAGGAGCTTCAATCATCTATAAATCTTCATCAAAGCTTGCATAGGAGTTGGGAAAGGGCCAATTTCTACACATAATTGGCACCAATTCCCCCGTGTGATTAAGAGTTTGCATCTTAGAATAGGATTTCATTGTGTTTTTGTTTTGTTCTTCATTTTTCTTTCCTATTTGAGAATTGCAAATGGATTTCTTGGGGAATCCTTATTTTATCTTGAATTTCAACCTAATAATGTTTTTTGTTTGATGTGTTTATGTAGGTATAGGATTGCGGTTCACATTTTGGTGCTAGAGGGAGGGCCAGATCAAAGATTCAACACATTTTTTTCAAAAATTCCATGGTTTTTTGTTAAATTTTGTGTCTATAGGAAACTGCACCGCTATCAGTTCAACGATGCCATATTGCACCGCTAACAATTCAACGGAGCTATATCGCACTGCTCCAAACTCCAAACTCCATAGCTGGAGTCTTCTCACCCATAAATTTGAATTTCCAAACTGCACCACAGGTTCCTAAATTCCAAATTATGCTACTGGGTGGAAATAGCTCCACCTTTGCGCTCCCTGTCCCGCTGTAGAGCACTGCTCTCAGTTTTCGGTGACACTATATTGCACCACTGGATTCTAAAATCCGCTGCATTTGCTAACTACATCGTTGAGTGACAGTAAAAATTTCATTTTATTTTTTTTACATGTGCCTTTTTGCTTTCAGCTTTTTGGACTATTAACCTACTTTTTGTCTCTATATTTTCTAGTTTTCATCATTTTGCAGGTTAGGGCAAGGAGGAAAGTAAAGTGGAAGGCTGCATTATGACATCATTCTTATCTTATACCAAGTTTTTAAAAAGAAATTAGTGTTGTTTAACACTCTTAGAGAGTTCCCAATCTCTATTAAGAATTTTGTCATGTTTTATGCTCTAGGGAACACTAAATTTCTTTTTGGGCTCTAAGAAGAAAAACACAACTTTTTTTCAAATATTGCAAACAAAGGGCTTAAAAAGAACCTTAGAAATTTTTTACTAAATTTATTTTAAGGTTTAACAATTGAACAAGACAAATTCCACATTTGATTTGGTGCTATAAAAATAATTCACTTTTGTTGTGTGGACTTAAAATGAATAGGTGTTGTTTTATTTGGCAATTGTTTACTCAAAGTAATATCATCAAAAGGAAGTATGTGCTTCTCTCATGCCTCACGATGATCTTGTGAATAAAAATATCTTTCGGTGATTTTAAGTTGAGTAAACTAATTGCCTCCACACTTCATTTTGGGATTAAAATTGAACCAATCTTGCAAGTGTGAGAGTAGTATATTGCGAGTGTTCTCCCTTTGTTTTTCAAAAAAGGTCGATTGAACTATGGGATATACTTGCTTGCTTTTCTTTATCTTAGAGAGCCTGCCTTGTGGGAAAAACTAATCACCTAAGGGAACAACCCAACCGAGAACATGTTAAAGCCAAGCGACTTCCACCCGGGATATAAGTGTGGATATTGGAACAAAGGCCAATATCATGAGGATTATTCCAATGAGAAGGCCAGCAATGGTCTCTCATGGTACTAGATAGTCCCCCACGAATGGAACACCCACATTAAAACCTCTTGTTTAACAAAGGCCAAAATCCTATCTATTTTTTGGTGCAAAAGGTCATGTCCTTTGAAGCCGCCCCACATATACATGTGGTTCTGTTGTAGAGATGAAAAGTATGCCATGGGAGATTCATGGGTACTGATTCTTGATTGACCCAAGAAGTGAGTGCACTATAAGGGGGAGCCAGTGTGGTCAAGCATCTAATCATCCACACTAAATATGCGTATCTAGATTTATCCAAGTGGGAACCCAACGAATATTGTCTTTTCAGCCTAGGATTGTACCTGTTCTCAAAAATAAAAAATTTTGCTTGGATCTAAAACATTGGGAAATAAACATTCACAAAATCTTCAAAATTTCAAACCCTTCAAAGGAAACAAATACCCTTGATGAATCCATGTGCTCTTTCTTACCCTAGAGATTCTATCCTTAGAGGTTTCTAAGTGCTTGGGTTTAATCATCAGTTGTTTTCACTAAAGTCAACCTAGGAAACTGTGCTCTTGAAACCTTGATTTTCACATAATGGACCTTGTGGAATGAAAAGGAATTAAGGCATATACATTTAGTTTGAAATCATAATCAATAAATTATTTTTGATAAAAGGAACTCATTAAGCAAAGATAAGGACAATTGGACCTCACATGTGTTCTCTCAAATGATTTCCCATAAAATCAAAATCCAAAAACCAAGGTTCAGGAAGCTTAGTCCAAAGGCTCGTGAAGAGTGTCTTTCTATGCTTCTTGAGGTTAGAGAAAGATTGGTATGAGTTCTACAAGAAGGCTTCAAAGAACAACCCAAGTTTGTATGAGTTCTATAATCAATAGAATCCAACTCTTTTTCAAAGGTTTTCTTTTCTCACATAGGAAGTATGGCATGTTCTTCAATACTAAGGTCTTGTAAGAAAGAGTCTTGTCTAGGTTTAGTCTAGGATCAAAATGATCACTCTCATCCATCCATCCATCATCAAAATAAAATATCATCTCACTAACAAAATCTTGAGAACTTTGAAACATCATTCATGATAAACTTAAAGGCAAAATCAGCATCAGATTTCTTGACTTAATACACTTAGTCAAATTATCAATCCTCTTGAACGAATTTACCTCTAGAATAACACAACTTCCTAAGGTCTACAATTTCATAATCACTTTGATTGGCTTAACACACTTAGTCAAATCATTCTCTTGTACGAGTTTACTCTAGGATAAGAAATTTTTTTAAGGTTTACAAGTTCATTACCATCTTGTTTGGCTTAACACACCTAGTCAAACTATCAAAATCAAATCAATTCAAGCCTTAAAATTTTTAGCATCCCCCCCAAGGTTCTCCAATAGTTTCATTCATCTGCATCATCCATCTTCCATTGATCTCATCCCCATCATCACTTTTTGATCCTTAGACTTTACTGGTTCTTCTCCTTTTGTTCCTAAGATTAAGATCAAATGATCTTTATTTTATGGTTCAAACAAGATCACAACACAAGAGGAACATGGAAATCACTAAGGAAACATCAACTTCAAGTGACCTATGTCAAACGACCTCCAAAGTAAACCTTGCAGGATCAAGCAACCCTCCAAATAACTCCTCTATGCCATCACAAAACCCTCAAGAGGAGGACCATGTAGAGGACATCACCGATGGTGACTTGGGAATGATGCAAGAGCAAATAATTGAAATGGTTCGGAATCCTAAAAATCATATAATCATTAATGTCATGTTGAAACTTAATCCTTCTCTATATATACGTGTGTTAATGAAAGAAGGGGCTAAAATCCATTCTAAATTTGACGTGAGTACCAATATGGAAAGGAATCTTGCAACCATACCCCCAATATCACTTCCAAACATCACTCAAGATATTCCACAAATCATATCAACAATCACTTCAACCCTGCCAGTTGTTAACAAGGGAAGTACCATGTTTTGTGAATTACAAAAGCATCACCTTGTAAAAAAGAGAGAGATAAATATGAACACGACTCTGGATAACTCCATCCCAATAAATTAATTACACCCGTATATTCCACTTGCTTTCCATAATCATGCAGACTCATCCTTATTTCATGCAATGCCAATCTATCTGTTCAATATATAAACTTATCTCCCCATGGTTTTGTAAGGAGAGGGTGGGTTATTTGGGACAGGGGGAGTCATTGACCAATCTACCAAACCAAAGCAATCTAAGAATCACATCAAACCCCCTCCTTTTTCCATCAGTATTGCAACAATAGATGGAAACTATTCAAGCCACCACAACAGTCAACACATCCACTAGTCCCCAAATCTCTAGAAGCCTGGTTTCCCAAGGACCAAGTGTCTCCATCACACCACCCACAACCCAAACACCGATCACCAACACAACCCTTCCACTCATCATGATGATCAAAACTATTCCCAATCCACCACCGATTCCACCAAAAGCTAACATGACAAATTCATTCATCACCATGATTCAGGGAATTCAAAAGGCCACCCAACAAAGGGTACTTCAACAAGTTTAACAAGCTGAATAGCTAGTTGCTCAAAAAGAACAACCACAATTAGCCGCCCAACAAGCTGCTCAGGCCACACAAGCCAAACAAGCCCATAAAGCCCAACAAGACGCACAAGTTCCACAAGCCACACATTATGCACAAGCCGCACAAGCAGCCCAACAACCACAAGCTCAAGCTCAAGCCCAACACAAGGCTTAGCAAGCGCAAGCACAATATCATACACAATTGTAATAAATCCATCAACACGCATGCCAACAAGTCCTACAATATTTCCAGGCACAACAACAAGCTAAACAACAAGTTTTGTTGGCACAACAACAACTAAACCAACAACAAGATTTGTTGGCGCAACAATAGCTAGACCAACAACAAGCTTTGTTGGCACAACAATAGCTAGACCAACAACAAGCTTTGTGGGAACAACAACATAAGGACCAACAAAAAGCTTTGTTAGAACAACAACAATAGGACCAACAACAAGCATTGTTGATACAAATGCAAGCATACCAACAGGCCCTAAATGCACAACAAAGCTTACAAAAAACTCCCACCAATACTCCACTCATCAATAAAACACCCCAAACACCTCAAAACACATTCATCCCACCTCTTGATCCATAAAATGATGTTGCAGCACAGATCAAACTGCTCTCACAATAGGTATTAGACCTTGAGTTAGGAAAAACAACCAGAACGTTGGGAAATTTGTGCTCCTATCCTTTTGATAGGAGGCTTATGATGGTACCATTCCCAAAGGGATTTGAAATCCCCAAATTTGACAAATATAATGAGATGGGAAACCCTAAAAATCATGTCAGGGAGTTTCAAGTGCATTGGATGGAAGATGCATATGATGACACGTATCTAATGTGACTATTTCCTTGGAGCCTAATTGGTACCGCCATGGAATGGTTCTCTCATCTACCCATAGGCATCAAGACATTCCAAGAAATGGTGGACATATTCCTCAAAAACTATGCATTCAACATGGGTAAAAATGTTAGTTTGGAGGAACTATCAGCACTAAAACAAAGAAAAGGATAGTTTTTCACCTCCTTCTTGCAAATATGGTGATCCAAGGCCAATAATAGCAAGTGGAGCATGCCAGAAGAACAAAACATTTGTACAATCATAGCCAATCTAGATGAAAACTTGGCATTCTATCTAAAAATACAATGCATTACAACATTTGATCAATTGATTCCAAAGGTGCTCAATATTGAAAGAGCCCTTACTATGCGAGGGGGTGCATCTATGTTTCTTGCACAACATGATAACCACCAATCCACTAGTTATAACGATAAACCTCACACATGGTCAAGAAACATAAATATCACAAATGACGGAGTGGTTGATGCTAAGGTTTTCATTAGTGCTCCCAAGAAAAATATTCAAACCCATCATTAACCACATAATCACAACCACAACAATGTGAAAACCAATATGGTAGCACAACAACAACCACTTCCGAACAATAAAATCAATAACTTGAACAAGCAAGGAGGACCACCTCCTTGAAACAAGTATCCTCCCAAGAAGAAGTTCACGGCCCTTGAGGAGTCAATTGAATCTATAATGAAGAAGCTGGTTAAAGAGAACTTTATAAAAATTTCCAACTCGGAGCAATATGCAGAACCCATGGAAAAAGCACCATGGTACAATGAAAATATCCTTTGCAATCTTCATAAACTCAAAGGGCATACAACCACAAATAGCATGAGATTGAAAAACATCATCCAAGATCTTATTGAGGAGAAAATCATAAATGTCGAGTAACCTACTAGAAATCAAGACCTCAAAATATACACGAATCCGATGCCTAATCATAATTAAGGAAATAATCAAGGAAACAATCAAGGAAATAACCAAGGGAACAATAAAGGGAAACAAAAGTATTCCAATGCAAACCTTATATAGGAAGACATCATCGCATGCATAGACGAAATGGTCACTGTCATTAGTGTCAAAGGAGCCAACATTGATTGTGGAGTCACCACACACAACAACAAGGTTACTATTTCAGGGGAATCACAACCATCTAAGACCCCTATCTCAAATACAAAAGTCATTCCCTATGATTATAACGTCATTGACTAGCTAAATAGAACACCCGCTCAGATCTCCATCATGGAGTTACTGAAAATTTTCGCTGCCCATAGGAAAATCCTTGATGAAGCATTAGTTGTGTTCACTATCTTTGCTAACCTTGATACAAACTAATTCCAGTCTATGATTGGTAACATCATCACCCAAAATATCCTACTTCTTTGATCAAGATTTCCTCGCCCACCCATCTCACAACTGTGCACTTCAACTTCAAGTGTTGGTTCACAAGAAGAAGGTAAAAGGGGTCTTGGTGGATGGAGGAACGAGCCTCAATATTTGCTCACTTAAACTCATAAAGAACTTGGGAATCTCATAAGACTCATTCAAGGAATCTCAAAAGACTCCATCGACAAAAATAAAGGCATTACCATCAGAGCATATGATGATCAGGAAAGAGTGTCTCAAGGCACTATCAAGATCCCAATCCAAGTATGGCCAGATACTATGGAAACCACATGTCAAGTCCTTGACCTTTATTTTCCCTACAACATACTCTTGGGATGCCCATGGATCCATGGAATGAAGGTGGTTGCCTCAACATTTCACCAATGTGTAATATTTTCATACCAGAATGAGGAGGTCACAATACATGGTGATTCGGAACCGTTCACCTATTGAAAAAACTTAGAAGCCAAGTTCTAAAAAATTCCTCAAGTGCCAAAAAATGATGAGGGACCATCCACTCCCTATATAGATCCATTTAACCTCACCTCCACTTCTACGATAGAGACACCCTCCATCTTTGATATATCCAACATTAAAATTATGATCCAGGACAATGGGTGTGGAGATTAAAAAATGAAGAGAAATTATTTTGTTGTAGGAGAGTTACCAAAATCTCTTAGGTCACATGGGCAACCCCAACCAATTGAAACAACTGTCCAAACTTTCAGGGTAGACCCTTCTAGATTCCACCATTGGGGGACCTAAGTTGGGAAAATGCAGACGAAAGAGACATTTCAAGTTCACTATACCAAGATGAAAGATCCACACCCACCCTACCCATGGATGAAGCTAGTAAAGGATTGCAAATGATGCTTGGTATGGGCTACAACAAAAATGAAATCCTTGGAAAGAACAACGATGGATGACTAGAGCCCATCATTCTAGAAAGATGAATGATAAACCTTGACCTTGGATGTACCCCTTTGAGTATAATCGTACGTGGTAGAGGTAACCCTAATAGAGAGTTAGGTCTCCTCCCTAGTTATCAGTGGCCACCCTTCAATTACTCGTATCAACAGGTCTACCCATAGATAATTTCACCTTTGACATAACTGATGTCTATAGTATTAGTGATGATGAGGATACCATAATCGGCCTACCCACATTTTTTGAAGACTCCTCCATACTCATGATTAGTGCCTCAACCATTGAGTCAAACCACCAAACTCACAAAATAATCCTAGTTTATCCCAACTCATCGACTAAGACCAACGAGGACCACTGGTTCTACACACATTCAAAAATGATGAGGCACTCTTGGAATTCATGGGACTAAGGGATAGAATACCATGTGGATATCATAGAGCTAGATTCAACATCACATTGGACACATAGGCCTATTATGGGGAGATGATTGAGTCCTTTAGTCACAAAAGAAAAAGAATGAGAATAAGCTCAAGGTCAGTGAGTGAAAACCACACTATAGCACTCTCTAACCATAAAATAGTAAAAATAAAGGATGCATCCAATGATGAATACCTCTGTAAGGCACCGGAGGATGAAGGATTCAATCTCCTTCCTACTGCACTTCATCAACAGAAATCAATAGTCCTAGTAGAATGGTGCAGTCCAGTCAATCTGGGAACAAAAGAAACAACACACATCACCTTCTATGCTAAATCAATTCTCACAAAAGAACAAGAAATCTTAGTGGCATTCCTAAGAGAAGGAAAGGTTAAATTTGCATGGACTTATGCTAACATGCGGGGTCTTGATTCGGAAGTCATGGTTGATCATTTAGCTATCTACCTAGTGGCAAAGCCCGTGAGACAAAAATTGAGAAATATGCACCCTCAGATAGCCTTGCTAGTCAAGGTGGAAATACAAAAACTCTTGTATTCCGGTTTTATATGCCCAATTGAATATTTAGAATGGGTGTCCAATGTTGTGCCAGTTTTAAAGAAAAATGGGGGAATTTGTAATACATTGATTTCAGAGACCTAAACAAAGTGTGTCCTAAGGATGAATTTCCACTACCCAACATAGATATGATAGTGGAAATGATGGCCAGACATGAGATGCTATCACTGATGGATGGCTTCTTAGGGTACACCCAGATTATGATAACAAAGGAAGATGCACGTAAAACAATATTTACATGTCCATGGGGAACCTACTATTGGAACATGATGCCATTTGGGCTAAATAATGCACGAGTGACATATCAAAGGGCCATGACACTAATTTTTCATGATATTATTGAAAAATTGTGGAAGATTATGTGGATGATATATTGGCCAAGTCAAGGAAAAGATAGGATCACATAGCAGCTCTAAGTGCCATCTTTGACAGATTGGATAAATACAAGGTTAGAGTCAACCCCAAGAAACACGTCTTTGGGGTGCAATCAAGACAACTCTCAGTATATATAGTATCAATGAGAGGAATATAAGTGGATCCTACCAAATTCAAGGCGATCCTCAACATGGAAGCACCAAGGAAACTAAAACAACTCAGAGGCCTACAAGGTAGGATCCAATCCATCCAAAGATTCATAGCACAACTGGCAGATAAAAAATTTCCATATTCACATCTACTCCACAAGGGAGTAACATACATGTGGGACAACAAGTGTGATTAGTAATTTAGTAAAAAAAAAGAATATATACTTACGCCACGAGTGTTAATGCCACCTACTCCAGGAAAACCACTGATTCTATACATTTCAACAACCATGATAGTTCTTGGTGCACTCCTAGCTCAGCAGGATGAAAATGGAAGATAAAGAGCAATATACTACATCAGTAGGACAATGGTAGGGCATGAGCTCAACTACACACCAATATAAAAAGCTTTCCTATTAGTTGTGTTAACAACCCAAAAGTTTAGACACTATATGTTGGCTCATCAGATCAAGCTGATTGTAAAGATAGATCCACTAAAATACCTGCTCTCTAAGGCCACTCTCACAGGACAAACAACTAAGTGGGCTATGATATTGACAAAACATGATATTGAATATATAGAGTGCAAGGCCATCAAAGGACAACAAAGGAAGAAAAGCTATCTCCATACAAGAAACTAGTGGAGAGCCTCAAAGAATTCTTCATTGATGTCACCTTTGAATAGCTACCTAGAGAAAACAATACATCAACAAATGTTATGGCCACAATTGGATCACTCTTGGAAATCCCAAACAATGTGTCAAAACAAGAATTCTTGGTAGAGAAGCTTCTCATACTAGCATTCAAGGTACCAAATTTTGAATTCATGTGTGAAATCATTGGTCTGGGTGATCCTAGTATCACGAAATCTATCCCTACCTGAGAATAGGAGTCCTCCCAGCTGACATTACCTCAAACCTTAAACGAGCCTTTGTCAAAAGGACCTTACATTTTTTCATCCTAGGAGAAACCCTTTATCGTAGGAGCATTGAGGGAACCCTATTGCGTTGCTTAAATCCTGAGGAAGCCTTGACTAATCTAACAGAGGTCCACAATGGAATTTTTAGATCACACTCAAGTGGTATAACTTTGGCTAAGAAACTGCTGAGGACTGGGTATTACTTTCCAACAATGGAAAGAGAGGGACACAAATTTGTTAGAAAGTGTTTACAGTTCTAGCAACATGGAGACCTTATTCATGCACCAACTCAAGAGCTTCATCCTATTGTAACACCTTGGCACTTTTCATAGTGGTGGATTGATCTCATCGGAAAAATCACACCCACCTCATCCAACGGCCACAAATTCATCATCACCACCACGCAGTACTTTACAAAGTTGGTCAAAGAAATTCCCATGACCTACACAATGGGAAATTAGATATCAAATTTCATGTTGACCTATCTCATTTGTCGGTATGGTGTCCCTCAATCCATATCTCTAATAATGGGACACCTTTCAAGAATTAGGATGTGTGTGACCTTTGCCACAAATTCAATATCCAACATCTCTTTTCCACTCTATACTACCCGCAAGGAAATGGCCAAGCATAAGCCACTAATAAAACCATCTTAAAAATCCTTAAGAAAACAGTCAATGACTCTGGTCGTGACTGGCATCTGCAGCTAAATATCGCCTTATGGGCTTACCACACTAGTATTCACACACCAATAGGCACCACCCCATTCTCCTTGGTGTATGAATTAGAAGCCATCCTCCAAATTGAGATCGAGCTCACATCATTAAGGATATCACTACAAAACCTCATTATAGATGAGCAATATCAGGTTTCAAGGTTAAATGAACTAGATTTATTAGATGAATGACTCATGGATGCCCTCAACCATCTATAGGTCTATCAAAACCACCTAAAGTGCAGCTACAACAAGAAGATCAAGAGACACACCTTCCAAGTCAGCGAACTTGTGCTAAAATGAAATCAAAAGAACGTGCCAAATAAAGAAAGTAAAGGAAAATTTGAGCCCAAATGGTTGGGAAATTTCATCATCATAGCAAGCTATAAATTAGGGGCATATCATTCAGAAGAAGGATTGAAAACAATAAAGAAAAAAATCATCCTCTAATGAAAACCACTTCGGTGGCACTTTGGACAAGTACCTTGGTGAAAACCTGGAAAACAGGCGCCAAGCATAAATAAAGCACTCTCCATCCACCATGATCTTCATGGCCTATTCCATTCACTCACTTATCCATTACATTCCATTGATCCTTTTACCATCCATTCACATTTTGTACCATAGCTCTATCTTGTGCTCATATCATGTTCCACCATAGTACTACTTAGGTCAGTTTATCCTTCCTATGTCAAAGTAGTCTATCACATCACATTAAGGGAATGCTGCTATACCTACACTAGATCAGATTTGTGTATATTGGTGATCTTCCTAAACATCAAAAAATCTTAAAACATTCCAAAAATCAATCAAAAATCTAAAAAAACAAAAATAGTGTCATCTGTCTAAACTACATCATCTATGAGCTTGAATGTAGGAAAGGTTGATCTTTGATCATCCCCTAAGATACCCTAGGTCAGTCCTTTAGACATCCGTCACAATCTGGCAATCCGTTTTCCCATCTTTCTTATCATCAAATCGAGTCTCTTGTTAGTCGAACTACGTGGTCTCTGCGTGTATAACGTAGGAAAGGCTAATATATGGATCAGCTCCCAAGACCCCTAGGATAGGTCTTTAAGTCAGTCTTTTGGTCAAAATCTTGAAAAATCGAAAAAAATTAAAAAATCAAAAAATCAAAATAGCCTCAAAACATTCAAAAATCATCAAAAACATCCAAATATTTGAAAAATCCAAAATGGTGCACCCATCTCATCTCGATTTCACCTGAAATAATCACCATTCCTAATAAATCAATCATCACCTTCATCCTTTGGTGAGTCAGTCAGAAAAAAATCTAGTAGGTACAAAAGTAAACACCTAATCATCAAAGTTTCAAGTCTAGGTGAGTAAGAAAGCAAGTTGATCAACTCAGAATATCAATAACTTATAATCCAATCAATCTTATCAAACCCTGATCACAAAATTTCCTAGGATGTATCCTTCCCATGATGGACATAAGCATCGAGTATCTCACCTTAGTTTTGCCTTGGCTAGTAGTATGAAGAACATTAGCTTGTTTGTTTACTTTATCTTAGTTTTTTTGACTTATCTTATTTTGCGCTCATTCCAAGGACCTCTCAATGATGCCTAAAGTAAACAGGTTTAGAGAGAAGGGAATGGGGCAATGATCATTATCTTTTTATCTTCTATGCTTGTGGGATACTCTTGTAAAATAACTTAGTCATGTGTGCTTTGTTTGGTTTGTAGGGAGGGTGTTTTAGGTATCTTGTTGACCACATAGGAAGGCTTTATTTTCTATGTTTTGGTTTGAGATGTTTAGAATGTCTAAACTACATCCTGAATAAGGTTTTGTATGTTAAGTGTGAACAAGAATACTCCTATCTGATTTTCAAGTCAAATTCAATCACACTAGGTACACTGCCATCCTAGTTCTTTATACCTTGATGCATCGTACCTATGTGTGTTGTCAAACATAAAGCAATTGGCCCTTTGAAAATCCTGACTCCTCATAAGAAAATCATCATCATTTTAATGACTTGTTGGATCATTTTGCTTCTATCTTCTTTCCATACTAACATGGTATCATGACAGTTAATAAGAACATCGCTAATGCATCTGCCCTGCATCCATAAAATCATTAGCATAAGTGCATATCATATCATATAGATCATACCACATCATATCATCTCGCATTATCATCATTTCAAGTTGTGAGGAATAATATAGATTTTTTATTCTAAGTATCTTAAGAAATCAATGCATTACGTTCATACATTACACAAATCATTAAAGGAATAATAGAAATAATTAGCATCATTACATCCTCAGTCACATATCATTTATCATTTGCATATCAATACATAATCATTAGCATAAATTGCATCCATACGATTGTTACAGAAAAGTACAAAAAGAAATGCATCCATGATCATCATCACGTCATATAGAAATATACATCATATAGCATGAGCATGAATTAAAGCATTGCACATAGGAAATTAAAATGCATCCATACATCATACATCATAGAACATCTCATAAGTAGAACCATCTCATATATATATCATCAAAATATACAACTATCATGATACAAGAATCAGATCAAGTGTATACATCAAGGTACATAATACAATAGGGGAAATAATAAGAGCCCATGGATCAAAAATGGATAACTAATTGTGATCAAGGGCTAGCCTTGTTGGCTGCTACCCTTTCCTACCCACCTCTCACCATGGTCCTCTGGAGGCCTTATCCCTATCTACTATGAAAATTTTGGCACCCGACCAACTGGTGGAACTACCTTCCTATAATGTTGTTGATAGTACTCGACCTCTCTCACCACCTCCCAATATGCTCTCAAAGATATTGTCCGGCCCTGGGAGGATGAGGTTGTACTCTCCAAATGTAGCCTCTGGCTGATCTCTTGATCTCTCTCGGTCCAAACCTAGTCCCTCTCAGTGGTAACTACCAAAACCTGTTGATGAGCCTGGTCTAGCTCAACTGTCAAAATATGTATCTACCCCTGAAGCTACTGAATCAGGGAATCCCTATGGTCTGGTTGTTTGGGTAGCTGCTACTACACTACCTATTCCCATAGTGGTGCCTGGTTCCATGGCGGTACTTGGTTCCATGGTGGTGCCTGGTCCCATGGTGGTGCCTGGTCTCGGGGTACTGTTGATGCCCATGGTGGTGCCTGGTCCTGCGATGGTGTCTGATGTGGAGCAGGGGCACCTCCTCCCCGATCCTCATCACCATATCTATCACCATCACCTCTGCCTCCCTATCCTTTTCCCTTGCTAGCTCATCCACCTCTCGTTCTTCATTGTGGGAGAACTATACCTAGAACTGTCAATCAAAGAGGAGGCCTAAAGAAAGCTTTGTTAGCCTGTGTAACCCCTGCATTTGTCAGACCCTAGTCATATGGCCATGGCCTAGCCACTAGCTATCTAAATGAGGCTACTGCCTCCAGTGCTGGAATCGGATGGCCCCATGTTGTCTTTCTTGTGCCACGAGCAAAGATCACCACATACTGATCATCTGGTCTATTTTGAACCTTGCCGAACTATCGGGATACCTTACCGGGGAGGTACCACTCTATCATGGTGTGCTCATGGCCCTACATCCATCTATCCTATAGAGCAAAGAATAGCTTCTCATGATCATCATACCACGTGCCTATATCCATCCAGGGCCTCCAAACAAACTCTCGCATCTCATCAAGCACCCATCGCCAATGGGAAATTGCTCCTATACCTGTGTGGGTGAAGTGAATCTATGCTCCCCTATACCATCAGATGACAGGATCATCAATATCTAGAACAATCGGTATGACAACTCAATGGAGCATTAGAATCCACTCCCATGCCCAGATGTGTAGTAAAGTGACCCCGACCCTAAGGGCACTGCTGTCAAGATATGAAAACTTGTGGAGGTTCCTGTATAGTGAGGCCAACATCACTGCCCCCCAAGCAAAGCACTCCCTGTGGACGACCATCCGCTCCCAAGCTAGTCCCCAACCTGGACTGAAGTATCAACCCCGCCGATTTGGTGCTACAAGACCTGAAATGATGGCTACAACAATCAATCTGTAGGTGAGCACTATGCCCTAGTACCTCTCCAAATTGATCTGTCCCTCAGAAAAGTGGATCTCATCGAGACCCATCACATCATAGAAAGCATCCCTACTGGCATCTGGATCATAAATAACTCTCACTCCATGGATGGTAGTTGTAGGATGTGCCAAACATCCTCGAGGGTAATAGTCATCTCACCAGTAGGAAGGTGGAAGGAGGAGGTCTCACTGTGCCATTGCTTTGCCAAAGCTGTCATCATCCCCAAGTGAGTCCGAACAGGATGAACATACGCAACAAACCAAAGGCCGAGCATACCAAGCTACTCCTTAAGGAATATGTGCATACCCTATAATCTCTTGAGCACCGACCATCTATGCTCCCTCGAATGAAGTATGTTGAGGTCCTCCTGCACAAGGGAAACCATCACATCAAGTCTCATAAAAAAATTTGCCTCCCACGTCAGCTTTTCACATTCGAAACAAACAATGTGGCATTGTTTGCAAATGAGACACAGTTTGTAAAGTTCCAAACTGCACCACCATAGTTGAGTTTGAAAATTTATAAATTCTAAAGTGTGTTGCACAGTCTGATTTGCATATGCATCTGAATTTGTGCTGAAACCTTAACGCAAAACTAGGCTGCGTGGCCCAATTTGCGTATGCGGCAAAGATTGGACGGAACCCTAATTCTCTTAACTGGTCTACGACGATGCTATTCTCATATGTCACATAGTTTGAAGCCGCAAGAAACTGATTGAGCATTTGCAGTGGCACTATATAACACCGCTTGACCTAAAGTTCACTTGGACCCTATTAAATGCACGTAAAATGAGAAAATTAAAATTTGAGATAGGGGTGCATACCACGGGTCTTGCATGGACTGGCCACTAGTGCACTCGTACGCTCTCCGACACATGTCTGGGAAGCTGTTGTTGCACCATCTCGACTAGAACTTAGAGCTCAAAGTGTATAAAAGTCTAAAGGCTCAGTGTGCAAATGAATTGAAAGTGACCCCTCAAGGTCTATTTAAGCTTGCAAATTAGGGTTTTTTGACCTAATTTGACCATCCAGCTAGGGATTTGGTCCCCCGATCTCATATTTGTCCAATCGGGAACCATGTTGTATCTTTTTTGGCATTTTAACACATTTTTTGGTATCCTAAGGAATTTTTAGGCTTGTCAGGCACCTTGTCCTCTTTTTTCGCGAGATCATCAGAAAATCAAAATTTTCGTCCGATCTCTTAAGGGGGAAACATATCAGCATAATCCTTTCATCGGGGCAATAGTGGGGCATTCAAATAAATCAAGAAATTTTGAACTTTGATCACAACAGTTTATTCTTTGAACCAATTCAACAAGTGCATTGCTTCAAAGAGGGGAAAAATGTAGACATGAAAAATTGATCAACACACTTGGTCCCGATTACTAACGTCATTTCTTTTTGAATCATAATCCCAGCTTATCATCAATTTTTTTCTCTAAATTAGATAAATCATTATTTATTTAATTAGGTCTTTCTCCCTTGTTGATTAAATTAATCCTCTATCCCTCTTTAATTAAATAACTCATCTTATTTGATTAAATCCCTAAAGTCCTCTTACTAAATTGAATGAATTAAACCTTATTTGATTTAATCTAACAGTATTCCCTTTGGTTAAATAAATCAAAACATTTATTTAATTAAACCCTTCCTCTCAATTTGATTTAAACCAATACATAAGTTTAAGTCTAAATTGTCACATCTCCTAATTCCTCATTAAATTAATTAACCCATGATTAATTTAATCTTAATATATGACATTCTCTAGAGAATGTTGCTTGCACAATAAACCAATTACTTTGATTTATTAAATCTCATATTTTCCCTCACATGGAATAAAGAGGAATATTCCCTCAAATTTGAATTCAAATTCAAGTGGGATTGGTCCTTCCAACAAGGCATTTGATCACCTTACAAGTCTTTTTGCCTTGAGTCAACTGGCCATAACTCTATTTTCTTCCCTCTCCAACAATTCATTTCACTATTTTGAAATTCCACCTAATATTATTTATTGGCACTTTGATCAAAATGTGCACAACCTTCAACCATTCACATATTGACAAGTGGCACTTGGCCATTAGATATTGAATGATCGCACATTGCTCAAATTCACTCATTCTTCCAATTTGGAAATCTATAAATGAGAGACTCTTCCTCTCATTCTATCATCCACAATCCAAGCAAGTATACTATACTTCATTTCATCCACAACTTATCCATTTCATATCAAGTGTTCATCATTTTATGATTTCATAGCAAGGTTATGCCAAAATTTCATCAAGGAGATTCAATCATCTACAAATCTTCATCAAAGCTTGGATATGAGTTGGGAAAGGGCCAATTTCTACACATAATTGGCACCAATTCCACCATGGGATCAAGAGTTTGCATCTTAGAATAGGATTTAATTGTGTTCTTTTTTTTTCTATTTTTTTCTTTCGTATTTGAGCATTGCAAATGGATTTCATGGGGAATCCTTTTTTTATCTTGCATTTCAACCTAATAATGTGTTTGTTTGATGTGTTTGTGTAGGTATAGGATTGGGGTTCACACCATCTATCTACCTTATCTTGATCTCAACATAGTTTGGTGCACACTTTACCCTTGCTGATGGTAGACATCTTGACATGGGTCATTTTCATTGATCCCATCCTACCCAATGTTATTTGAGCCAAGAAGCACTATCCAAATGAGCATCCTCTTTTCGACCAACTTATCTTCTCATAAGATAATCATTGGCATCCTTTGCATGCTTACCATACCCATCCATCCACACAACTATGAAAGCATCCACCCATGACCTTTCAAACATTGGTAGACATTGGGGGAAAATATTTACATCTTACTTCGAGAATAAATCTTGATCTATATCTTCCAGCTTATGTGGTGATCCGTACATTGGAGAACAAGAAATCAAATTAGTTAAAGAATTTGTGGGCCAATCCAAATCACCAGCCCATGGATTATTTTGATGAGAATATGTTCTTTATCAAGCTTTATCTTTCATCAAACATCAATCCAAACAATCAATATCAGTTGCATCTAATGTATAGGTCAGTGTCAGATCAAATCATCAAAACACTTTTGTTCTGAATCTAGCTCCAAAATCTTGATCAATCAAATCCAATCAATCCATTGGGATATCCTTCCCAATCCTTGTGTTTCTTAACACTATCCTTGCATTATTGTGTATCCTTGAAAATGTTATCATCATCAATCCATCAATCAAATAAATCAAATCCTAGCTTGATTTTCAACAAAATCCTGAAACAAAGCATTGATATCATATCCAAATCATTCAAAATCTAAAACATGTCAAAAGTCTAAAAAATAAAAAGTAGAGTCTTTCGTCAGCCAAACTACGTCATCTCTGATATTGAACGTAGGAAAGGTTGATCCTTGATCATCCCCTAAGACATTTTAGGTCAGTCCTTTAGGTGTGTGTCACAATAGTAATCCGTTTTCCCATCTATTTCACATTTTAGGTCAGTCCTTTAGGCGTCCATCATAATGGCAATCCGTTTTTCCATCTATTTCACATTTTAGGTCAGTCCTTTAGGCATCTATCATAATGAAAATTCGTTTTCCCATCTATCTCATCAAAAGTGAAGTCAATTGTCAACCAAACTACGTCTTCTATGAGCTTAAACGTAGGCAAGGCTAATTCTTGATTGGCCCCAGAGACACAAAATCCCAAAACATTCATAAATCTTGAAAATACCAAAACCATTGAAAAATATGAAAATCAAAACATTTTCAAAACATCAATAAATCCAAATATTTAAAAAAACCCAAAATGGTGCACTCGTCTCATCTTGATTTCACTCGCAATAATCATCGTTCATAATAAATAAACATCATTTTCATCCTTTGGTAAGTCAGTCAAAAGCAAGTCTAGCAGGTTCAAAAGTGAACGCTCAATCATCAAAGTCTCAAGTCTAGGTCAATAAGAAAGAAAGTTGGTCAACTTGGAGTATCAATAGCTTATCATCCAATCAATCTCATCAAAGCCCTGATTAGAACATGTCCTAGAATGCAACCTTCCTGCAATGGACATCAGCATTAGGTATCACTGTACTTTAGTCTTGGCTAGCAGTACGAAGAACATTATCTTCTTTGTTTACTTTATCTTTTCTTTGGATTTATGTTTTTACACTCATTCCAAGGACCTCTCGATGATGTTTAAACAAAAATATTTAGAGAGAAAGGAATGGGGCAACGATCATTATCCTTTTATCTATTGTGCTTGTTGGATATTCTTGTAAAATAACTTCATCATGCATGCTTTGTTTGGTTTGTAGGGATGGTGTTTTAGGTGTCTTGTTGACCACATAAGAAGGCTCACCTTTTTTTGTTTTGGTCTGAGATATCTAGAATATCTGAACTACACTCTGAATAAGGTTTCATTTGTCAAGTGTGAAAAAGAGTACTCCTATCTGTTTGACGAGTCATAGTCCATTACACTAAGTGCAAGACCATCCTAGTTCTTTATACCTTGATGCATTGTACCTATGTGTGTTATCAAACATAAGGAAATTTATCCTCTTTATCTCTCCCATCGTTGGATAAGAAATACATCATCATCATTCATCATCATATCCAATAAAGTCTCAACGACTAATGGACTTGTTGGAATTTTGCATTTTCTTGGATTTAAGGGTTGATCCCTCTCATTATTATATCCTCTTTCATGCTAACATAAGTATCATTTCATCAATTCATCCATCCTACATCCACATTCTCATCTTGTATAATCATGTCATATCATCATAGGACAACATCATCCATCTCATCCAATCTCACATGCATTGCATAATCATTTAAGTTGTTTAGGATAGTATAGATTTATTATTCTAAGCATCTTAAAAACATCTTATTTACATCATCATTATCATATAGATCTATAGTCTAACCTTCCATACATCCATTTTAACCTCTTTTTCGCGAGATCAACCTCAAATTGAATCTTTTCGCTTGATCTTCCGAGGAGGCAATGTACTAACATACTTATTTCCGTTCGGGCATTTGAAAAAAAAAAGATTTTTTTTTTAAATTTTATGTCGGTGGCATCAATCTTTGAACCAATGCAACAATTACATTGCTTCAAAGAGGGGAAAAATGTAGACATGCAAAACTAACATCATGCATTAATCATATTCGCCTATCAAATAAATCAAGTTTATTTGATTAATTTCCTAAGATTATCACACTTAATTAAATAAATCAAGATTATTTAATTAATCTCTAAAGTCCTCCTTCTAAATTAAATAAATTCATCTTTAATACTAACTTCATCCCCTTTAGCTAAATAAATCAAAATATTTATTTAACTATGTCTAAATCATTTTCCATCTCCTTTTCATTTATTTTAATCAATAAATCTAAATCAAATAGGTCAAGTCTCATAATCCTCTATTAAGTTAACTAAATCATGATTAATGTTAATCTTAGTGCAGGTCACATCCTCTAGCTTTTTCCACTTGCACAAATAAATCATTTAATTGATTTATTAAATCTTGTAATTTCCCTCAACATGGCATCTTTAGGGAATATTCCTCCAATTTGAATTTCCCTCTCAAATGACTTGTCCCTTCAAACATAGCATTAATTCCCCTCTTAGATGTCCCCCACTTGGAATTTAAGACCCCTTTCTTCTCCCTCCAACAAGTCAAATTTCAAATTTGAAAAGGCCACCTAATGTCATTTATTGGCACATTCACCAAAACTTGCACAATCTTGGCCCATTTACATGGTGACAAGTGGATTCTTCCTATTGGTTGAGGATTAGTCCCAAATTCCCCCACTTTTCCTCTTCTCTCCTCAATCTTACCTATAAATCCAAGGCCTTCCTTCATCATTTGCATCCAAAATTTGAGCAAAGTTACTCTCTTCACATTGAGAGCTAATTTTGTCTACTTCATAGAATTTTCAGCAATATTCATCATTTGGCTTGTCAAAGGGTTGGGAAAGGGATACTTTCTACACAAAGAGTAGCACCAATCCACTATGGAATAGGTATACTTCATTTTTTAAATGCTTTGTTCATCTTTGTCATTTATTTGCATTTTGAATCATGATGCATTATTTCATAGGGATATTAGATGCTTTCTTAGTTTTGAAATACTAATCATGCTAAAGGGTGTGTGTTAGAATTTTAGCCATTTGAAATTTTTATTGTCCACATCAAAAAAGTTACTGCTAACAAAAACTTATGTTTCAAGCTAGATTAGAGCCAAGAATTGATCATTGAAGTCCTTGTTGATGATATTATTTTTGAAGGTGATGATGATTTGTGTATGAAGTTTTCCAATGAAATAAAAAGTGAATTTGAAATTTCAATGATAGGAGAGCTAAAATTATTTTTAGGATTGGAAATTACTGAGTTAGATGATGGAATATTTGTATCTCAGTCTAAGTATGTGAAAGAGTTTCTAAAAAAGTTTAGCATGGAAGACTCAAAACTAGTTGGTACACCTATGGTGACCAGATGAAAACTTATATAGAAAGATGATTCTCCTAAAGCAAATTAGACAAGATACAGGTCAATTATTGGTGGATTACTCTACTTGACTCAGACCAGGCTAGATATAATGAATGTTGTGTGCATGGTTGCTAGATTTCAAGATTATCCTAACGAGTCCCATGTGACTACTGTAAAAAGAATATTCAGATATTTGGAAGGGATAGTTGATCTTGGTCTTTGGTGCCCTAAGGATGATGATCTTAATATAAGTGCTTTTATTGATGCTGATTGGGAAGGAGATGTAGATGATAGAAAGAGTACTAGTGGTGGTGCATTCTTCTTAGGTAAGAAGTTGGTATCTTGGTTAAACAAAAAAAGAAACTCAGTTTCATTATCTACTGCTGACGTAGAGTACATTGCTTCTACAAATATTTGTACCCAAGTATTATGAATGAAGCAAATATTGAGAGATGTCCAAATTCAATATGAAGAAGCCATTGCTATATTCTATGACAATTCAAGTGCCATTAACATTTCTAAGAATCCAGTATTGCAGTCAAAGACAAAGCATATATCCATCAAGTATCACTTCCTGAGAGAAAAAGTAAGTGACAAAGAAGTTAGACTAGAGTACATACCTACCAAAAATAAAATTGTAGATATCTTTACAAAGTCATTGTCTAAGTATACTTTTGAGTAATTCAGAGGGAAGTTAGGAGTGATTTCCCCTTCTGATCAAAACTAAGATGCAAATATTTGCATCAGTCCATGAATTAATTGCCATATAATATTCCAGATTGATGTTGTGGTGGCTGCTACTCAGGGGGATTAGTCAGATGATTCAAATTTGAAATCAGAGCATATGTAACTTTTCCATTGATGTCAAAGGGGGAGATAAACAATGTGAAAAAGGGAGAAAGAAGAGTAATGAAAGAAACATGAAAAAGTGCACAATCTCAGGGGGAGATTGTTGGAGAAGAGTTAATTGGGTTGATGGTATTATTTTTCACATCATGTGTTTCCATCAATGCAAAAGGGGGAGATTGTTGGATGTTGTGGTCTTGCTTCTGATATGTGGTTGTCATTGATGTCAACACTATTATAATTTTAATTTGCTTAAGGTTGTATATGTCGAGGATATTGAGAAAATTATAGAAATATAGTACAGGTAGCCAGTGGAGCTCAAAAATTCAGAATGTTGGAAAGATTTGTGTTAAGATCTGAAGGTGCGCTTCAAAGGGATTGTTGTTGAACCTTTATAGTATGTTGTTTGAAAGTTTCAGAGGTGTGCATGAAGTTTTGTGGAAGTTATGAAGATCTGTGTGCCTACAGTTATTTAGTTTTCGTAGATGGTGTTCTTAGTTGTAGAGGATGAAATTATGGTAATCTCATGTGTTTCACATGTACCTATGACATTCATGGATGAGTCTAGATCACACCCTATCCTTTCTATACGTCCATAGTGATTAGAGTGTTCGTGATCGAAGATTTTTCTGATATGTGCCTGAGCGTTCATGTTCTTGGTAGACATTACAATGTTAGCATGTTGTGGATCCATGAGGATTAATATTTTATTATTTGGCATGTTTGGAGATGTTTTTTTTGGGTCCTCACTATGCTTTGACCGACTTGTGTTGGTATGCATTGTAATTTATTCATGTATCAAGGTTGATAGTTGTAATTTATTCTTTATTTATGGCCGATTGAATAGTGGATGTAAATCCGTATAGTGGATATATATATGAGATTGTTTTCCTCATTTAGAGGGTGTGATCAAGTGTACAAGTGATGTACAAGTGCGAATAAAGATTAGATCATTCAAAGCAGAGTGTGGGAGAGTTTGAGCAGAAGGGTGGAAGAGTTTGAAGAAGTTTTTCTGTGCCTAACCGTAACTGTCATCAAGATTTTGGAGAAGCAAATTTCTTAGTTCGAATTAATTAGATGGATTTAATCTAATTATTGTATGTAAGGCAGTGAGCCTTTCCTTTGAGCAATGTGATCTAGGTAGTGCACTTGAATGCAAGTGCATTCTCTTTTTTACTCTTCATTATACTTCTAACAGGGTATAATATTGTGGACTAACATCCATAGTGGTTTTTCCCCTAACAGGGTTTCCACGTATAAAATCTTGGTGTTCATGTGTCTCTGATGTGTTGTTGATTTTATGCTTGCACTGCTAATTATCAGATTTGTGATATAAGGTTGATTAATTTTATACAAGTTTGATTTTGATAACAACTGATTCACCCCCCGCCCCTCTCAGTTGTCTATCCTTTTTTTTCCAATAGAGAGATTATTATGAAATCTTCATTTTGTTTTTGTACATCCAAGGGAGGGAGCTCATTTTGGTGAAAAGCAATATTAGCATTGATTTCGTGAATAATAGTTTCTGTCATTTTTTTGCATATTAGAAGGGATAGGAACTTGCTGTAAGACTTATTGCATCATGTTATGGTAGTGAGGGGATGCATCCCATAAAGATGTTTTAGTGGGATTATTCCTTAGTTGGTCAACAAGGTTATACTCCCTAAGAAGTGAATTTAAGCAAGGACAACAGGTAAGATTGGAGGGGATGAAGGTAAGGGTGTTGATGTTGGTTGGGGTGGGAATAGATTTTTTTGGGTGTAATGTGTATGAGAAATGGTATTATGACTCGGTTGTCGTGACACATTACTCTTAGGTGGGTAGAGGGGTGAATTTGGGTTGGTTTTGAGTTGAAGGTTTGTGTGAAGGGGGATAAAGGACAAGTTGGGGTTGAATAATATTAACATTCTTGAGAAAGCGAGAGGCTAAGGGTGTCTCTTCATTTGCTTCTAAGGATATAATATTATTATAGTTCTCGTTATCCTTATTGTGTATCATGATATCCTCCCTAGGAGGAAGGGGGTTAGGAGAACTACAAACCAATTGCTCTTGACAACCAAAGGTTGGTTCTTCTAGAATGAATTCATCACTAATAGGGGAAGGATCAATGGTTGAATTGTCTTACGCAATAATGATATTTTTAGGTGAAGGGGGAAAAATAGGATGTTCATGACCTTCACTAATGTGTTTTCTAATAGCAAAGTAGTTTCTTCGCAGCTAGGAGAAAAATAAATGTTATTGTCATGATTAGTAATGTTTGTGTTGTTTGGTTTGTTGATGGTTTGTCCACTAAGAGATGTAAGAGGAGAGAAAAAACTTGGATTCTCTAAACTCTCATTGATTTTTTCTTCTACCAAAATATCGTCATCACCAAGGGAAGATATATTATGAGAAGAACAAATATGATCATTAGGAATGTCCAAAGTTGTATCTTCTATCACAAAAAAACTCTCATAGGGAGGGGATAGGGAATGTTTCTTAGCATGTCTAGTTATGTAAGATACTAACATTGGTTGAATAAAAATGAAAAGTACATGTAACTATTTTATGCAATGTTTCAGTAATATAAACAATGTACATACAAAGATCCAAAACATTTTTATCTAGTATATGCTAAGCTGTAAGAATGTAAATAATGTACATGCAAGAATGAAAAGTGCTTTTAATAAGCTAGTGAAATATTTTATGAATAAAAAAATTGTATATGCAAAAGTGAAAAGTACTTTTATTAATGAGATACAAAATTGCAAAAATGTACACATTTTCAGATTTAATGATGAAATGATTTGAAGAATGAACATCCTAAAATGATGATTTTGAGGTAGAAGCCTACAACCTATGTTATCAAAACTTTATAGACTTATAGTATACGATACTAGGAGCCTAAGGAAAGCACATAAATGAGGTTTCTGGTGTTGTAATAGACAGTGAAAAGTCTGGAAAGGGACTAGGTCACCCAAAATGGCGAATTAGTACTAGTTAGGGTTTTTTTTTCAAAATTTCAAGAAATTTACAACTATTTTGGATGGGTATGATGTTGGATGAATAGAAGAGGGAAGGTAGCTATAGATTTTGGATGAATGACAATGACGTGAGATGCAATAATGAAAATTATATACACTTTCATGCATGCAAAAATATGAAACCCTAGAATGGAAATTTAAACAATCCAAAATGTAATGTAAAATAAATCTACAACAATGATGGATGCTAAACTAGAAAGTAAGGGTGTAGGAATGTTGGGTTCACCAAAATGTAATAGATATTTTGGTACCCACTTGACTCTCTAACACTTCTAGGGTTTTTCACCTAAAACGAGAGAGGTAGACACCAAAATGCATAGGTTACATTCAAATAATTAGGTTAGGGGCTTAAAGTGATGTGTGTGAGAAGCCATAAATGAAATAAACTGAAAGTAACATGATTTATTAATGCTAAACTATTGGAATACAAAGTGCTGGAAAACACATAATGATATACAAACATGTACAAAATGACCTAAAAAATGTACACTAAACTAAATAGAAATGAATGAGATAGAATGTGTTCACCTATAATATGGAGAAGGATTTGGTGGAAGTCTAGAATGATGATGAAAATGTTGCAGAAGCTAAAAGGGACACTTGTGCCAATCTGGGCAACCTAGTCCCAAATATGAGAAAACTAGTTCGGAGCCCGTTTCTGCCAAATGGGTATCTAAAAATGAAAAAATCACTAAAAGGAATACCCAGTGGGACTATTTCACCATTGGTGGTGACTTAGTTCTCTTCTGGATTTTTGGAAATTCAAAAGAGGAAACATAAGCCCTCAGTCTGCACTTTGGTTCTTAACAGTTTTCCACTTCTGAAACTTTGATATTCGTGCCTAAGACTAAGTTTTGGTGGGTTTTTGGACTTTGCAAGCTAGGAGAGGTCTTAAAAAAGTCTTCAAAGCCTTCACTAGTCTTCAATGTACCTAAATTTGCAAACACACAAGGAGAGAAGGAGAAAATGTTGATTGTTTGGGCATGGGGGTTTGTCTTAGTCAAACGCCTTTTAGGTAACTAAACCAAAATGAATGGAAACAATGTAATTAAGCATGAAAAATGAAGTAATAGAGTGATTTACCTTTCCATGATGATTGATCTTGTGTTTTCAGAGCAATCGGCCCTTGAATGCTTTAGAAAATATGTCTTGTTGACTTGGAATGCTCAAACCCTAGCTTGCTTGAGAAGAGTAGTGAAGAGGAGAAGATAGAAGAATAATGAAGATTAGAAGGTTGTAGTTTAGGGTGAAAAAGATGAGAAAGGCCCATATTTATACAAGTTATGCCCTAATTTGCTCGAAATAACACCATATAGGCCGACCTTAGGGTTTTAGAGACAAAATCCCAAAAGAATATTAAGTTTATTTTAATTTTTAAGCAACATAGGACTAGGTCACCCAAGGTGGTGACCTAGTCCACTTGGGAAATTTTTATTGATTATCGGGGGTTGAAGTGTGGTTATTATTGTTTGTCGGGATTGTCTCACAAAACACACTAAAATAAAGCATGTATGCACATTAAGAGGTCATTATAGCATGAGAAAGGGTTGATTTAGTGATGACAAGCCTAGGAAGGTGTGAATTTTTTTTGCAACACCTTACAACACTTTGGCACAAGGCTTGGAAAGGGGTAAATAGAGGTTGAAAAAGGTCCATAATCCATACGCAACGGTCCAAATGAGCGAAAAAGTGTCAAATTCTACACTTTTTGGTGACACAGTATGCATAAAATATTTTGTATATGTTCCTATTTGTCAATATATAATGGTTGGAGCTATGAATATTGTTTAAGATAATGATGGATTAAAATATAGGGATTATTAGATATTCTAGTAAGGTATAGGAATCAATATATACGAAATGTTTAAAAGATTATTGAGATCACTAAGATGGATTCCTTCAATACTCCTATGGTTCCTCTTGCCTCATATTTTATTATTTCACTTTTATCACATTGTATTGAATTTTTTACATTAATTCCTCAAACAAGTAAAAATATAATGAATATTTGAGTACCTATACATTTCATTAATCATGGCTATGGATCTTTGACCTTGACATTACCTTTCAATTGAGGATGTGAACTATAGAGGAAGCTTAAAATCACCAAGAGTTATTAATTTTGTATACACCTAAAATTGGTTTGGAGAATCTGATTAATTAAATACGAATTATTTGATTAATTATCTGAAATTTTCTCTACTATTGAATAAATAGAAATATTTATTTATATAGTTCACGCTGACATTCACATTTAAATTCATCAAATTCTTATATTATCTCATCTTAATTAAATAAACAAAATTAAATACTTTGTGTGATTTAATTATCATTTCCCTATTTTATTCTATCACATCAATCTTAAATTAATTAAATAAAGATTAAACACTTTATTGATTAATTGCCATATTCTTCCGTTTTAATAAAAAACTTCTATAGTTTGTTCTATTAAATTATTTATCCCTCTTTTGCTAAATTAAATAAATCAAAAATATTTAAATAAAGGCATAAGGAATATTCCTCTATATTTCCTCAAAATCAAATTAGATATCCTATGTCTAATTTATGTCAAAATATGTCAAAATTAATGCCTTCAAACTTCATGGGAAGATTTGGAGACGAATTGGAGACAAATTGTAGATTTATCTCTCAATCCTCTTCCATCAATCCTTCCTCTTCTCTTGCTTGGTGTTTTCATGGGTAGAGACAATCCCCAAAATCTTCTCAATCTCCTCCATCTCTCACCATTCAATCCTCCAGATTGAATCCAAGCCTCTCTTCGCCATCCCTATGAATTTCTATAGCCAAGAAATCTATAAATAAAGCTTGATTCAACCAAGAAAAGGATCCAGATCTAGATTATCTAACTTATGCACTCTTACTCTACAGAAATTCAAGCATCAAGCATCAAGAATCCAACATCCAAGCATCCAACATTCTAGTTTTTATATCATGGTTGCCTCCTGTAGCTTCATTCATCAATTTTCATGTCAATCCATGCTACATTAAATTCTTTTATCATCCAGATTTTATCATATTAGCTTCATATCATTGCATCAACATCATTCTGTTCTTTAGATTATCATTTTAACAGTTATAGTGTTATTTAAATCTAAGAGCAGAATAGCTTAATAAATCCTTGAATTTAAGAGACAATGAGACGCTTTCAGTAGATTATTAGCTTGATCTTTGATACAATGTTTCATTAAGAAGTGTTTTATTCCTTTACTGGTGCAAGAGCACCTAGATCCTGACCCTAACATGACAGGACAAAGGACCTTAAAGGTACACCAAGGGATTTGAAGACAAGTTCACCAAATGTTTTAAAGGTTTTTATGTTTTATGCAACGAGGAAGTTGCAAAATATGTTCGATTAAGTTGCTTTGTACTCAGTTGTCTTGTGTGTCATGTGACAAGGGGTGGTAGATAGGTAGTAGATGGCTTTAAGCGATTTCTTTTATACAAATAAGGTCTCATTAAACCACTTTCAATAAGTTGGGCGAGCATGGGATCAAAAGGACCAAACATTACAAGTATGTAGTGAAATTGATTAACCAAAATTATGTAAAATGCTTAACCTTGACCTCCAAATGGTCAGAAGTGGTTCAAATTTATGTTGTAGGGTAGTTGGTCAGTTGTAGGAGATAGTTGGATGTTGCAATCACCATTTATTCATGTAATCTCCAGAGGAGAAGGTTGTTGTTCAGTTCTAATAAAGAAAAAGCATTGTGGCAAACACTGATCACTATTTTTCCTTTAGTTTTCTGAACTTTGCTCCTTGACCAGGGCCCGTACAGATTCAAGATGCCTTGTGGAATTGAATGATTTCTTATTCATGTGTTTATCTTCTTTCATGTTTGTCTTGGGTGCTTAATTCTTTTGCTTGTGTGAGTGGGATCAGCAAACTGCAAGATACCCTATTTTCTATGTTTGGAGTTTTGAAGACAACACCATGATCAACTAACCAATCCACCTACTGTTCCAAACCTATGGCTTAGTGGATTGGTCTGTACCATGTCTGGTTAAGTGTGTACATACCTTAGGAGAAGGAGAAGGAGAGATTTCTGCCATGGTGTGAGATCTAGTGCTGATCAGGGGTAGTTAGACCATGAAAATAGGAAACCCAAGGATGAATTTTGAGAATTAGTGAGTGAGAAGAGACTGTGAGAGTTTCTTGAGTCAGGGCAGAGATAATGTGTGGTGTTTGGACCCCTGGAAGGATTGGGGAAGGTCAGGAGTAGGGAGTTACCCCTAAACCCTTGTTTTGGTGAGTGTTTTAGAGGGTTTCTTGGAACAAAGGGTTAGAATCCCTATAGATGAAAAAAATCACTATAATCTAAGGTTTGAGACCATTTTTTAAGACTTTCCAAGGTGATTTGGTGAGTAGCTATCATTGGAAGGGCGGTTCCTTTGGAAAATAGACCAAATTGTGAAGCTTAGAACGAGGTGGGTGTGTTAGAAGTCCAAGTTGGTCCAAAGGAGTGACCCTTGATTTTCATACATGTTGTGTAACCCTGAAAAGGGTATCTTAATCTCCTCTTTAATTATTGGGTGCTTTGGAAAGATTGGGTGAAACTTGGCCTATTCTGGTTTTGGGAGAGCTACAAGGGTAGGGTGATGTGTAGGTTGCTAGATGGTAAACCTTGGGGAATTGGTGATTGAGATTGTGTAGGAACCCCTATTTTTGGCATAGAAAATAAGGTTGTTACTTACCTCTGCATCATTTACACCTTATTCACACTTACAATTTGGCGCCCACCGTGGGGCATTAACCCCATATTTTTATCAATTTTTCTAAAAAGTGTCGCACAGGTTCCCGACGTGTTTTCTTTTAGTGCTTCCATCAAAAACTATAGTGCATCCATGGAAAAATATGGCGCTTTCATGTTTTGTTTCGGCACTTCCATGATACTATAGAGAATCTGTTAAAAGTTTTAGTACTTTCTACTATAGTGCTTCCATGAACTGTTTCGGCACATCGATTACCCATCTCCAAAAAAGTTGATTTAGTGCTTCCATGAAAAACTTTGGCGCTTCGGTACTTTGTTTCAGCGCTTTTGATTTTAGCACATCAGGTAAAAACTATAGCGCTTTCGTGGACTATTTTAGTGCTTTTGTAAATTTTATCTGGATCCGATGCAACCACGACCAAAGTTTTATTTTGATACAATTAGACTAAAATGAACCAATCCTAGGATAATCATTTGGTTTAAAATTTATCAATCCTAGGGTAGCCATCACACTTTTGAAATATCAGTTAAAAAGGACACCATGATTTTTGTGGAGAAAAATATTCACATAGATTAACAAATTTGTCTTTTGGGCTTAAAATGAATCATTTATCTGTTGTGCTTATTTGGTGACTAGGCTTATGCTCTCCCCTTAACTAGGTGATCAAAGTGCTAGACTCATCCTTTATTTTCATGCAAATTTACACTTTTGTTAAAACCTTTAGAAGGCTTGTCATAGTGGGAAAAATTACTCACCCTACAGGAATGACCTAAGTGGGAATGCCTAAAGCCAAGGATTCCAACCCACTCTAATCAAAATACAAGTTGTTGATGAAATTCCAACTTGACGGTAGTGAGCAAGATAACCATCCCCAAAATCTTTGTTCTAAAGATTGGGAGGTCTCTTGAGGGAGTTTATCAATTTCCGCACTGCATGAAAGCCCTATCTATGAACCATAGTGCAGTGTCTAGCCGAGTCAGTAACCAAACATTTTCATACTCACAGTGGAAGGGGAGGGAAGAATCTACCCCCAAGACACTCACCATATAATTTCCAAGGACTGCTTTCTCAAAGAACGAGAAATCCAACTCTGAGTACACAATTGAAAATGACAAAAATATAGGCACCCTCTACGGGGTGACACGACTATGTGCGTCAACACAATTTCAAGATGTGGGTTGTTGAGTATAACAATGACCTATTTGACCTTAAGAGTGAGTTTTTCTAAATTGTGTACATTTTTCAAAGAAAACCTGTGAAAATCAATAAGGACCATTTGTGGTTCTTGAATATACACTATCTCTTTAGATTAAAACAATTATTGTATAATTTTCTTGTTGTGTTTTCAAAATCATTAAAAATCAGATAAAAGATCATCTAGAAAATAACAAATCAAATAAGGTCAGAAAAATTCATGATTTGAAAGTGGAAATCAACCAAGTTTGTCAAGAAAACCATCAAAGTCAACAAACCCAAGAGACCACTCAGTTACCGGGATAATTTAAGAAGGTGTTTCTTATATCAGAGTTGAAAGATCTTGTTACAACACAAAACCTTCATTCATAGGTATCACGACTTTGCTAGAGGTCATACTCTTTCTTACGTTGTAGAATCCCTTTATTCACAAGCTTTCTTCCAAAGGAGAGCCCTCACACAATATCACAACCATAGTCAACACATACGTCATTCCTACATCCCACAACCTATGATAGAATATGCCACAAGGCCAAGTCAAATTTTACAATAGGGAGTCTTAAAACATCAAAATCTTCTTTTAGCAGTCTGGAAATCTGTTTCAGTGCTTCAGGACTCTGTTTTAGTGCTTTCATAAAATAGTGCTTCCAAGCACTGTTTTAGTGCTTACAACCACTGTTTTAGCGCTTCCATCAAATAGCACTTCCATCATCTATTTCAGTGTTTTCAAGCACTATTTTAGCGCATCTATAAAGATAGTGCTTCCATCATCTATTTTAGCGCTTTTGAACACTGTTCTAGCACTTCTGGGAAATAGCGCTTCCATCACCTATTTTAGCGCCCCTGAACTCTGTTTTAGCACTTTCAAATTAAAGAGTTCCAAATCATATTAGTCAGTTTGTTTGTCATTTACACATGGATTTTTATCAAAACAAAAGTACCTTTTTATCAGAATCACTATTTAGAAACTAAAATCATATATGTTCATACAATTTTCCAATCTTTTCAACTTAAATACAGATCTTGCAAATCATAAAGTTTCAAATAAAAATACAATCTCGATTATTATTCTAAAGTTTCATCATCAGGATACTATCATCCTATTATCATGAAACAAGGCATAGTAATCAAATTTTTGATCTATTCTTATCAATAAGATATATCATCTTATTCCACTTTGTTAAAAATTCACTTGACATTTTCCAACATAGAAGATCAAATTTTGGAAGAAAGAACAAAACACTTGTATGCCAATCTTCACTAGGTTACAAAAATAGAGGCTCTTAGAAAAGGAACTCGAAACATCAAATACAATGGTAGAAGAAAATCCCTGGAATAGTCTACATCAAAGTGACAAGAATGAAATAACTCCAGAAGACATACAAATAGCCCAACAAGATCCCAAATTCCATAAATTCATGGAAAAGATCTTAGAATAAGATATGGAGAAATACCTCTTAATGTTGGCTAAATTAGGTGTTAAGCTTCCCAAAGAGTTTGATGTAAATTGCCTAAGAGAACCACCTGGAACAAATGAAACTGAAATACTGCAACCCACACAAGGTATAGATTTGGTTGTTGCCTTAACATCCCAAATGCAATTTTTACAACAACAAATACAGTACATGACAAAAGGGAACACCAAAAGGTATGCAATACAAGACATTTGTCCTTATCCTTTCGACTCAACAGTCGACATGATACCTTTTCCTTGACACTCTAAATTCCCCAAGTATGACAAATACAATGGAAGGACAGATCTGATCGATCATATCTGTGAATTCAAAACCGTGAGCCTAGAGTTTTCTCAAGTGAAAACTTACCTGATGAGATTATTCCCAAGAAGCTTGGGAGGTTCATGTATGGAATAGTTTTTAAAATTACAACCAGGAATTAGGACTTTTGACGAACTTGTCAACAGGTTCATCTCCCAGTATTCTTTTAACATCCAACACAATGTCATGCTAAAGGATCTGTATAACCTAAAACAAAACAAAGGGGAGACATTCTTGTCCTTTCTACAAAGATGGCGACAACTATTTGCTAGATATCCTCAATCCATTCCTAAGGAAGAGAAGATGGAGTTGTTCATTGAAAACTTGAAGGAGGAGATGATTTACAAACTTGAATTGCAATGTCCTCCTACATTCAAAAAATTGGTAAAAAATGGCCTTAAGATTGAAGAAGCACTAGTCAAAAGAGGGGTTATTAAAAATTTCAATGAAAAATCAAATAACACAAATAACTCAAATCAATACCCCAATAGTGATAAACCAAAATTTTGGTAAAAGAACCGAAATACAACTACCAACGAAACAACAAATGATTCACAAAATGTCAAACCGGTTTTTAACTTGACAACATCTACTTCAAAAACAAATCAAAACAATGATAAAAACTTCAAGTCAAGTGTCATTCAAAACAACGAAATCACAAAACTGCAACCATACCAAAAAACATCAAACCGGCGTAGGTTCACACCTCTAGGCCAAACATTGGAATCAATGATGAAAGAACTAGTCACCAGTGGTCTTATCACTACACGGGAAGAAAGATTATGGGATCCAAAGGTCAAACCACCATGGTGGAATGATGCAGACTACTGCAACTTCCACAACAATAAAGGCCACAAAACTAGTGATTGCATGGAGTTAAAACACGTAGTTCAAGATCTTATCGACAATAACAAGATATATGTAGAGGGAACCCAAAACAATAATGATCATTCAGCCTTCAAGGACCCTTTACCAAACTATGAAAAAGGAGCATCATCTTCTGTGAACAACAAAGGTAAAAATATCAATCATATCTATAATTAAATGATCCTTTGTCTTCCAAAGTAGAGAGTGATCATACCATTGGTCATAACATGGATGAACACGAAACCAATAACACTACCCCTTTGGATTTTCTCCCAAGCATACAAGTCTCTGAAAATCAAATAAATGTTTTAAAAATCAGAGAACGACAAGACTATCAACCAACAAATATAATGAATAGGGGGTAATCCAAGGTAGTGCTAGAGGGAGTTGGGTCTAAAAACACATATCCACTTCCATTTCATTACAATTTTTTTTTATTAGCTTCAAAACATTCCAGCGTAGATATCAATACTAGAACTCCTCAAATTATCTCCATCACATAAGGAGGTTCTAGAACAAGCACTAGTTGCCACTACGGTACTGAAAAATATAGATGTTTTCCAATTCCAAGCTATGGTGGGGAATTTGACTACCCCACATTTTCTATCATTCTTTGAACAGGATGATGTGTCACTAAACCATCCCCATAACACTACACTCCATATTGAAGTCTTGATCCACAATCATTGTGTCAAAAGAGTCTTAATAGATGGGGGAGCTGGTTTGAACATTTGCACTCTAAAGTTAATTCATGCACTAGGGTATTCCGATGATGTTATTGATACCCAAAGGAAAATGACTATAAAATCATATGATGAGGAAGAGAGATCTTCAAAGGGATTGATTGTATTACCCATTCAAGTGGGATTGATGATGAAACACATAGCATGCCAAGCTCTAGAAAAAGAGTTAACTTACAACATACTCTTAGGACGCCCATGGATCCACGAGATGCAAACAATGCCTTCCACATATCACCAATGCTTGAATTTCCCAGTAAATGGAAATGAGGTGACTATATTTGCCGATTATAATCATCCTCAACATTGTGACACACTTAGAATATCTCAAGATACCTTTGTGCCTCACAATAGGGAATCATCCAGTTCAAAGTCATCAAATGAGGAAAAATGTCCAAATATCACCACCGAGTGGGTAGAGAAGAAGGATAAAGTAAAAGATACAAGTCTTGATGATACTCAATTATCAAACAATCCAGATCCCCAAAATTCTTTATCACAAAAAATTCAAGAGCAAGTCCAACTAATAGACAATGGAATGGGGCAATATTCTATGGAGAAATCGCTTAACCTTTCACAGTTAATTCCATCTCCAAAGACATATGGTGAACTATCCATGGTTGAACATCAAACATCACTAGCTATCACAGTTCTTGAAGAAAGGTTTGTAAAATCTAGTACCATAGAGGACGAATCAGACAACAAAGCAATCCTTGATTGGTTATACAAAGATGAGGAACCCTCGACATCAAATATCAGTATAAAGGATGTCAATATCAATACAGACAAATATGGCAAAGGGAAAGCTATCCTAGAAAAAATGGGTTATGAGGGACAAGGACTAGTTGGATTAAGGAAGGAAGGTATCATGGAGCCTATTCAACCCCTCACTCTCAATTCAAAAGAGAAGATATGACTAGGATACTCTAAAGAACAAAAACAAGAAATGACAAAGAAAGCTATTGAAAGGATCCTTCGGGTTAGAAATAGCTCTGAAATGGATTCAAATGAATATGAGTGGGATCTATGTTCCAATATATCTTACACCGATATTCAAATAGATGTAATACAACAATATGCACCTAGGCGAGAGGAGGGACAAAGGTTTGGTTCTAGACCATTCGTATCAGGATCACTAAATATCGATGACTCAAGTGGGGACGAACATACTTCAAGTGAACTAAATGATCTGGAAGAGGGTACCATCATTGATCTCAATATCGCTAATAACAACTATGATGAAATTGATGTCCTAACCCTTACCCCCATCAACCTAATTCAATTTGATGACTTCATGCCTTTAATCCATCCCAAAATTATTGACTGGGAACCTGTAGAACCTATGAATGTACCCATATTTGCAAACGATGATGCCATCGTAAATTTCCTATGTCATGACGAACCTGGTATGAGTTCTATCCATAATACTCATAACAATGCAACTTGGCAGGAGGGTGTCAAATCTTCCAATTGCAAAAGTAAAAACAAGGATAATAGATCTAATGGTGAAAACCATTCTATGGCAACATTAGATCTAGAAAGAGAAAAAATAAAGAATGCATCTAACGGTGAAAACCTCTCTGAGGCACCAAAAGATGGGAGATTCAACACTCTTCTGGAACATTATCATGAGAGGTCATTAGTTCTGTAAGAACCAACATAGTTTGTAAACATCGACACTGAAGAAAAAGCAAAAATTCTACATCTGGCAGAATCCATGACAGATCAAGAAAGACCAGAATTCATCAAATTATTTAAGGAAAGAAGCATCAAATTTTATATTTCATATTCCAATATGCCAGGATTGGATCCAAATCTACTCATGCATCATTTGTCTTTGCCTGCAGGAATCAAGCCTGTAAAGTAAAAATTGAGAAAAATGCATTCGCATATTGCATTAATGGTAAAGGCTGAGTTAAAGAAATTGTTAGATGTTGGATTCATAAGGTCTATTGACTACACCAAATAGATATCAAACATTGCACCTATTTCAAAGCTGGACAATAGCATCAGGATATGTACGGATTTCAGGGACCTGAATAAAGCATGCCTAAAGGATGATTTCCCATTACCAAATATAGACATCATTTTGGACTTGATGGCAGAACATGCCATGTTGTCAATCATGGATGGTTTCTCCAGAAACAATCAAATTAAAATAGATCCAGAAGATTAGGAGAAGATGGAATTTACATGTCCATGGGGAACCTTTTGCTGGAGTGTCATGCCATTTGGTCTGAGAAATGCAGGAGCCACATATCAAAGAGCAATGACAAAAATCTTTCATGATATGATGCACACCTTCATGGAGGATTACATGGATGATATTCTGGAAATATCTTGTACTAGGGAAGGACATCTGCATATCCTAAGAAAAATCTTCACATGGCTAGAGGATCAATGTCAGGCTAAACCCCAAGAAGTGTGTCTTTGGGGTCACATTAGCGAAACTGTTGGGATACATTGTCTCAGAAAAGGGCATTGAAGTGGATCCAACAAAAGTCAAAGAAATAATGGAGATGTCACCTCCCTGAAATATCAGTCAAATCAAATCACTACAGGGAAGGCTCCAATCAATTAGGAGATTTATCTCCCAGCTGGAAGACAAAATTCATCCATTCAATCACCTATTGCATAAAAATATTTTTTTCAAATGGGATAATGGGTGTGAAACAACGTTCCATCAAATAAAAAAATATCTAATGTCACCACCTATTCTCATGCTGCCAACAGAAGGAAGACCTCTGATATTATACATTGCAACAAACTAATATCTCTTTAGGAGCATTATTAGCATAGGAAGATTATGAAGGAAAGGAACACGCCATCTACTATATCAACAAAACATTAAATGGCTATGAAATAAACTACACTTTCATAGAAAAATCTTGCTCAGTGGTGGTGTTTTCTACTCAATAGCTGAGACATTATATGCTGACTCATACAATCAGGCTAATAGCAAAGATCGACCCTTTAAAATATCTACTCAGTAAAGCTGCCTTAATAGGTAGACTGGCAAAATGGGTCATGCTCTTAAGTGAATTTGATATTCAATATGCAGAGAGAAAAGCCATCAAGGGTCAAGAAATCGCTGAGCAATTAGCTAAGGCTCCTTTACCAGATGTAAAAATTTTGATGGTGATGCCACAACAATGGATATTATATTTTGATGGATCATACACATAGCGAGGATCTAGAGGAGGGATCTTGTTTATCACTCCTCAAGGACACACCATACCGAAATCATATAGATTGATGTTTCAATGTACAAATAATGTGGTAGAATATGAAGCATTAATCATTGGGGTCAAAATAGCAATTGAATGCAAGATCACAAAACTACAGGTATATGGGGACTCTCAACTAGTCATTTATCAAGTGAATGACGAATATCAAACAAAAGATGAAAATTTGATTCCCTACAAAAAAAAAATAGATGATCTGAAACAATTTTTTGTCAATATCAAATTTGATCAAATTCCAAGGGCAGAAAACAAAGTTGCGGATGTTATGGCCACAATTGCTTCACTATTACAATTGCCAGAGAAACATGGTTGTTATGAGTTTATGGTTGAACAAGTATCATGTCCTTCCTACAATAGTTCAAAATCCAATACCATATGTCATTTAGATACCATTGAAGCCTTCGTTTATGAGAAAACCTATGCTTACCTAGAAGACAATATCCTCCCTCCCGATCTTTCGAAGGAACCAAAAACACAGTTTCATTCGCCAATCCGTTTGACATATTTTAATCGCCGACATCCTTTATTGTCGAGGTCTTGATGGTACCTTACTCCAATGTCTAGAACATGACAAATCTGAGATGGCCTTATGTGAGGTTCATGAGGGTATTTGTGGCACTCATTCAAGTGGTATAACTCTAGCGAAGAAACTCCTTTGTTTAGGATATTATTGGCCGTGCATGGAGAAAGAATCTTATCAGTTTGTAAATAAATACCAAAAGTGTCAGATTCACAATAATCTGATTCACGCACCAGCTCAAGAACTACATCCGTTCACATCAACATGGCCCTTTTGTCAATGGGGACTAGATCTAGAAGGAAAGATAAATCCCTCTTCATCCAATGGACACAAATTCATAATCACAGCTATGGAATACTTTACAAAATGGATAGAAGTAGTGCCTCTTACAAGCATCACTGGAAAGCAGATCTCGTCATTTATATTGAATTACATAATCTGTCGATATGGCATACCTTGATCTATTATCACTGATAATGGAAGACCATTCAAAAACCAAGATGTCCAAGAATTGTGTGAGAAGTTACATACCCAACATCGTTTCTCAAAACCGTACTATCCTCAAGGAAATGGCCAAGCAGAGTCCTCTAACAAAACAATTCTAAAAATACTCAAGAAGACGGTTAACGATGATGGACGTGATTGGCATGTTCAACTCAATCCTGCACTATGGGCCTACAGAACCAGTATCAGAACACTGATTGGAGCTACACCATATGCCTTGGTAGATGGATCAGAGGCCATACTACCCATTGAAGTAGAGATTCCATCAATCTGTGTATCATTAAGATTTATCATTTCAGATGAGGACTATAGGGTATCCATACTCCAGGAACTAGAATTGTTGGAGGAGCATCGTCAACAAGTTATCAATCATCTCACGACATATCAATAGAGAATATCAAGGAGTTACAATCATAGGGTAAAACCTAGGGTCTTTCAGGTTGGCAATTTGGTTCTAAAAGAGAAACCTAGAAATCAACAGGATAGGGAAAAGAAAGGGAAGTTTGAGCCTAACTGGCTAGGTCCTTTTGTCATCATATCAGTGTACGGATTGGGATCCTATCAACTATCAATGTTAGAAGGGGATTTGTTTGATGAACCTATCAATAATATCTATCTCAGAAATTTCTATACTTGAATTTACTAGTGCATGGGTCAAACTTTTAGAAAATGGTTTCCTTGATGAAAACCTGGCAAATAGGCATCTTGGCAACAAAAAATACAAAAAGAAAAAGAGAAAAATAAGAAAAATATACAAAACAAAGAGTGTAATCAAAACATATGGTGAAAACCTGGAAACAGGCATCGTATGTGATTCTAAATTAGCTTTCTCATCTATTTTGATACTTATCAGGATCATTAGTCTGGCAACCATTACAATTACTATCATATCATTAGTCTTTCCCTCATTGCATCCATCATCAAATCATTTCGCATGGTCATGTCTCACTCTAGCTTGAGGGAAACATCAACTTCATCAAATGGGAAAACAATAGTATGACAAGAAAATGAAAACAATGATCAAAGCACAATATAAATCACCATCAGAAAGGCATCAAACATCCATATCATATCAGAAAATCCAAAAATAAGTCAAAAATTTAGTATAAAAAAGGCAAAAACCAGAAACATGAGTGTGTCAGTCAAACTACGTGGTCTCTGCATGTGTAACGTAGGCAAGGCTAATCTTTGATCAGCCCCTGAGACCCCTAAGATAGGTTAGTAGGTTAGGTCTTTGGTCGCAAATCTCAGAAAGTCACAAAAACATCATAACATTAGGATGGATGATCTAATCTGAATAATGATTGAAACACTCTAAGTAAAAGGTGGATAAATTTTTGATTAATTATTATCATTTCTTTGGAGTAACTCGATGATGTAAATAAACTAGAGAAACAGGGAAGAAGAATGATATTTTTATTATCTGTTGTCTATACGTTAATCATATAAATGTGTGAATTGTCAGGGGATGTGCTATGCAAATGTATCACCGATGAAATTCAAAATTCACACAATAAAATGATTAATCTCTGCTTGTTTATGCAATGAATTCTCAGGTCATCTTGGTTCAATTATACCTAGATGCTTGTGTTCACTTGCAATATCAAAAATCATGAAAGTAGTACTCAGGTCATCATTGGTCTAACATATACCATTAACGCTTGTACTCACTTTCAACATCCTAAAAATCTCTATGATGATACCAAGCACAAAAGTACTATTAAAATGACAATGGTTTTGCATATAGCTGCATGATAAAATTAGACTGCATTCATAATAAATTCCTCATCTACAGAGTATTTGTTGCATAAATATGATTGAGTATACTTGACATAAACCAAAAATCATCAAAAACATATAGGAGCATCATCTCATCATTGAAAACCTTTCATCAATTCATCATTCATGCATTTAATATCAAATAGTTTTGCATTCATTGAACCATATTTTTCCACATCATATTATAAATAAATACATTTGATCAAATTTACATCATCCATCCATATATCATCCATCAAAAGATCATCATTTTTTATCATCATCATATGAAAATAAAGGCATTCACCATATATCCATACATTTCATCACATTAAAATAAATGCATAATCATGTCATTGCTATCCATGTATCATACATCCATACATCATAACATCCATACATAATATATTCTACATAAACATTTTAAAATTAGAATCATCACATAAGATAAAAATAATTCATCATAGAATCATCACATGATATACATCACATAATAAATGCATCCATCATAGAATCATAAACCATCATAGATCCATAGTAATCAACTACATATCATATATATCATCAATGCCAAGTATACAGTGAAGTCTGAAATAAGAACATATACATTGTCAAAAATAAGCTGACTCGAAGTATACATCATATCTCAAAACTAATAGCTCGAAATCACAAATAGCGTTTATGATCTACTGCTACCAGAATGAGCAGGTCTAACAGGACCAGTACCACCACCACCCCTGAAAGGACCAAGATCTCCTCGTGGAGGCTATGTCACACCCTCGCTAACTATCTAAGTACTTATCTGACCAGATCTCTATGGGGCATAGCTAACTCTACGATCAGTCGAAACTGCATCATGATATCACCCTCTATAAAACTCCACCTCTCAACCAGCCTGCATAACCTCCCTCATATAATCCACAACAGAGGTGCCATCAGCTACTCTATGTAGGGTCTCAATCATCTCATGTGCCCTCTCGAAAATCTATCTAGCACTATCCCTCTCAGCTGTCAAAGTATCAAGCTTAGTCTGAACAGCTGCCAACTGTCCCTGTACTTGTGTCAATGCTTGTGCATGAGCCTGTGCCTAACTCTACATCTGTGTTTGCGTCTGTACAAGAAAATTCTATGCCTACACCAACTGTCCCTATAGAGTCTTTACCTGTATATGCAAACTAGCAATCTGCCCTTGATGATGAACTGAAGGCATTGCCTTTGCTCGGCTCTTGCGAGGCCTGCTTGATGATGGACCGACATTGACTAGACCAAACCCTCTATCACCTCCACCACCACCACCACCATCCCCATCATCACTACTGCTATCCCCACTGCCGATCTCAGTACTACTGCTCGACTGAGTATCATCCCCACTATCCTCCTCACCCGCAACATCCTCCTCCATAGGTAAAGGTGTTGGATCATCGAGAATGGTAATCCGAGGATGTGGATGAAAGGCCAAAAATGTTGCATACTCTCCTGTAGCTGCTACCTCTACAATATCTCTGTGCATATCCCAAGTTGATGGCTACAGATTCTGATATCCCTCTACTATTGTCTCGTAAGACAGGCATGGCCCTAATCTTCTACATCACTTTATTGTCGGGCATAATGAGCTACCCCTTGAGGCATACACTGTACAATACCATACTGCTTGTAGACCCACCACAACAAAAATCTCTCCAAAATAAAAGGGATCCTGCCAATCAAGTACATGGAATCACATAAGTACCCAAGCACTGCATCATCCTCATCCCACTGCTCACAATCTAGATAAAGTCGTTGGTAACGTCGCACACACTCGAAATGGTGAGTGTGGTAAGGGATAGGCATCTTGCTCCAGCTAGCTCAAATATCTCTCTCACTAGATATTTGAAAGTCACAAAGTACAAATGAGGATGAAAATGACCTTTTGGACCTTATATAGATTTTTAAAAAGGGATTTTTGAGGGATTTATTTTATTTTGATTAATTTTATTTATGAAATTAATTGAAATTCATCCACAGGCTATATTTTCTTCGTCAATGTCGGGAGATAATTATTTCTTAATCAAATCTTCATCAAATCATCATGAAAATTTAAAAAAAAGTCATATCATTAATTTATCTCCCTAGGGGGCATATTATCGACAATCATTTGAAAATCAATATCTAGGGCATGTCTGGGGCACACTGAATTTTGTTTTTCATCAATACTGGTAGTAGTAGCAAAAATTTCTTCGAAGCAATGCGTAAACACATCACTTCAAAGAGGGGCAAAATGTATACCCCTAAAATTGGTTTGGAGAATCTGATTAATAAAATTCAAATTATTTGATTAATTATCCTACATTTTCTCTACTATTGAATAAATAGAAATATTTATTTGTATAGTTCACGCTCACATTCACATTTAAATTCATCCAATTCTTATATTATCTCATCTTAATCAAATAAACAAAATTAAATACTTTGTTTGATTTAATTATCATTTCCCTATTTTATTCTATCACGTCAATTTTAAATTAATTAAATAAAGATTAATTACTTTATTGATTAATTGTCATAATCTTTTGTTTTAATAAACAACTTCTATAGTTTGTTCTATTAAATTATTTATCCCTCTTTTGCTAAATTAAATAAATTAAAAATATTTAAATAAAGGCCTAAGGAATATTCCTCTATATTTCCTCAAAATCAAAATAGATATCCTATGTCTATTTTATGTCAAAATATGTCAAAATTAATGTCTTCAAACTTCACAGGAAGATTTGGAGACAAATTGCAAATTTATCTCTCAATCCTCTTCCATCAATCCTTCCTCTTCTCTTGCCTGGTTTTTCATGGGTAGAGACAATCCCCAAAATCTTCTCAATCTCCTCCATCTCTCACCATTCAGTCCTCTAGATTGAATCCAAGCCTCTCTTTGCCATCCTTGTGCATTTTTACAGCCAAAAAAATCTATAAATAAAGTTTCATTCAACCATAAAAAGGATCCAGATCTAGATTATCTAACTTATGCACTCTTACTTTGTAGGAATTCAAGCATCAAGCATCAAGCATCAAGCATCAAGCATCCAAGCATCCAACATTCTAATTGTCATATCATGGCTGCCTCATGTAGCTTCATTCATCAGTTTTCATGTCAATCCATGCTATATTAGTTTCTTTTATCATCCAGATTTTATCATTTTAGCTTCATATCATTGCATCAACATCATTCCATTTGTTAGATTGTCATTTTAACAATTATAGTGTTATTTAAATATGAGAGCACAATAGCTTAATAAATCTTTGAAGATAGGAGATAATGAGACACTTTCAGTAGATTATTAGCTTGATCTTTGATACAATGTTTTATTAAGAAGTGTTTTATTCCTTTACACCTTATTCACACTTATAGTTTTCAACATATCTCATTTCCTTATAGTTCAACCCACTCTATGGGTTAAGTTATTGTGAAAGAAATTATCTATACATTTTAGAAGACTTGAATGAGAAGTTATAAAAGTATTAATTACTTACACACCTTAGCATAATATGTTCATTAATGTTGTTTGTAAACATGCATTAATATTAGTGCTCATTGAAAAGTATAAGGATGGAAATCTTAGGTAAATGTTAGAAAATTAAAGTATCATAATATTAGGACTTATTATTACAGATAGAAAAAATCACAATATTGATATTGTCAATTTAATCTATGGATTTTACAACCAATAACACATGAAATCCAGTTTATGTATTAATCCATGAAAATATAAATACCATAACTTTCTCATTTATTTTATTTAACATGTATAAAACTCAACTAATTTTAATTCTTGATTTACTTAATTTCTATCATCTTATCGTAGTATATTTTTGCAAAACATTTAAAAAGCAAAATCTAATTAGTAAAAGAAAAAATAATGAAGATTTATAATTAAATAATCATTATTTTTTCTTGTTATTTTTACATGTTATAGATAAATGCTTTTAGTCATAGAATTAATTTTGTTTCTTTTAAATATATCAAATATCTTATCTTTTAAAAGACATTAAATATTCTTTTATTGTAATTTTATTATGTTTTTCATCTATATATATATAAAATCTACTAAATATGTGTAAAATAATACTTAATGATTTTTACAGTTTATTTAAAATATTTAAATCAAAATCCTTTAAGTTCAACTATTTGAAAATAATTTCTATTTAGTTTTATCAATAAAAGAAAATTACATTAACGAAAAATAAATTTTAACCTTTTTATTTTCATGAATGCAATATATTATTTGTTAACATTCGGAAATGGACTAAAATATATCTGATAGAAAAAGAAATTTGGAAGTCGTTGAGATTCCTAAACAAGGTTGGCTTGATAAATCTGAAGCATTCAAAGGTCCTGGAGCCCGAGACAATTTTCATGGCTCTTCTTTATTTTGAGACTAATACATACTACTAATTACCTCTTATTTGTTTATTATATCTGCTCATATATAATCCCTCTTCACTGACAGGCAATGAAGATAGAGATCTGCAGTATTTTTTATTTAAGCACAAGATCGGGCGCAAGTGCCTCCATTATCGCAGGGTGCATTCGTACAGCAAAAGAAGCCTGGAGAACACTCGTCCTGGCTAGAACAGTCGCACTGTGCTGAAACTATTCTCACCCCTTCAAATATCACCACCAACATTAATAGTATCAAAAACTTCTTTGCAAACTGCATGACTCCTAATTTCATTGCACCCATTTTTGTTTGGCGAGTGATTGAATGAATGTGTATGATGTGCTTAAATAAGTGTATTGGAACGTTATCTTCAAGAAAAGGTGCGACAAATATATGAAATAATTATAATCTCCCTGAGCAGTATTTGGTTGTTTGGGTCCGCTTAGCATAAATTACTGGCAGTGTTTGGTTGTTCGCGTTGGCAGGTCCGCTTTTGTTTGAGGTGTTTGGAAGAGGAAGCTGAAACGGCAATGGAAATATATGAGATAATAATGATGCTTGTTTTTGGAGTTTCTGTCAAACATGGTTTTGTGGTAAATTTTTCATAAATAACAGTGTAGAACCAAGATATAATTTCTCCTCTATCTTAATTCACCTAATTTGGCATTATCAATATCAATCATCTCATAGAATGCTCACAAAAAATGGGGATCAAAAAACTAAATAGTTGTTATGGATCTTCCTTAAAGGACAACAACCAAATAGTACTTCTTTTGGTCATTTTTATGTCCCCCAATGTCCCATGGTGGAATGTGTGATTTATGTTAATAATTTACTTTAGATTCTTTTTGTTTTATCTCATTTTGATGAACCCAATATATCTTACACTTGTAAATTTTTCTAATTTATACATTCTATTTTCTATAATATAATTGAATATTACGCTATTTGAAAAGCTTTTTGCTCATGTGCATGCATTTTATGTTTAAAATGTGAAAGTACATAATTTCATTTCATTTTATTTTCCATCAAATATAAAGCGTAATGTATAATTTTTTTTTCTTAATATGTTAAAAATAGATCAGATCGATTATCATATTCTACTTTCTAGAAATACTCATGTGTGTACTAAATCAAAGTTATTTTCACCATTGAATGTTATTAAAACCCTAAATTCATCCATTCTTATACCTTTATATACAATTTAATAGAGAATAGCGGGAATTCCTTTTCTTATTTATAAAACTCTGTTTAGATATTTATAACTGAGAAAGCCCTCAAAGGAGAGGAAGTATACAGACCTAGTGGAGCTCCGTAGACATGTATGCAATATATGGATCGATGGAATACCATGATTGCAGGATACGCACAGGATGCAAGCAAATGCAATTGGCGGGCGTCAAGCTTTACTCCGCCACTAGTTGTAGACTCTTTAAGTTGTCATCACAAGTTTCAAGGATCAACACTTTTCCTTTGCTCAAGCATCTGGGTTTGTTGTCAAGGATCAACACTTTTCCTTTGCTCAAGCATCTGGGTTTGTTGTCAAGGATCAACACTTTTCCTTTGCTCAAGCATCTGGGTTTGTTGTCAAGGATCAACACTTTTCCTTTGCTCAAGCATCTGGGTTAGTTGTCATGATAGGAACTATATTTTCCCTTATTCTTAGCTCAAATCCCTTCAACATGAATTATTTTTCATGACAAAATATTTTCATGACAACTCATCTTGTATAAGAATAAATGGTCTTATTAACACTCATTAATTTTATGCGATGATCATAAAGATAAATCATTGAATATCTTGTACTATTCTATTATAGGTACAATTAGATTTAGATTATTTCTTCATAAAAAATTTCACTTAGCTTGTTGTTTTAGTTGTAAAACATATAGCAATTGTTGTGTCTTATTAATCATTAAGAATACAGATTTCTGGTTCATTCATTTTCATATATACGATGTTTACATAATATATCAAATATCATCAATAATTTGTCAAATTGAAACAATACTAAATATATATAAATGATTTAGAGAGCTCTATAATCAGTATTTTATACTTTTGACAATCTATGTAGGTTTGATTCAAGATGAAACCCCACAATTAAGAAAAATAGTGACACAACATTATTATGATGATTGATCTCTAGAAAAAAACTGAGTTTTTCACCATTTTGAACATACGCTAGATGCAATGATTACTAAGATAATCATTCATGTTATCATGGGGAATAAGTAATCTTCAAAGAAATTTTGATGCTTCACTTTTATGAAAATAATCTAAAATGAAATAACTTCTTACAAGTTACATTACCCATTAGAAAGTTAAAAAAACATTTAAAATATCAATAAACCATAACATGGTCATAGAATTCACCATCTCAGAAATACATTATTTTCCTAGTGTCAATTATCCTTATGGCCATTTGAAGAGAAAGATAAATTAGTCATGGGTAGAAATGTTTTAAATAAGGATTTAGATTATCCCTTCTCAAAATAAAAGAAAAAGGTAGAAAATCAAAGAAATTCAAGACACAAATGTAAATAGTACATTGGAATCAATGCACTTTAGATAGGACAATGAAAATGGGGAGACTCTACCACTCTTCTTGAGGGAAATGAACCTATTTCCATGGAATGTTAATTTCACTCAGAAAAAAAAACTTAATAAAGGTGTTAGATTAGTTCCAATAATTAGTATATCATTTCGTGGAGAGGCGAACTACAGTGACATCAAAATCATAGTAAATTTTTTTGTCTTTTTGAGAAAAATGACTAGCAACTGGCTGTATTCATACATCATAAAATTTGAAGCCACCCCACCACTATAGAAGAAACCAACACCATTTTCTATAGCTGCCTCATGATGATAGACATGTCTAAAGCCATGGTGTCGGAAGATGAGGCGGTCGTAACATAGTGGAATAGCTGGCAACCAATACGTTTCAAATTCCAACTAAAATAAAATGGTCCACTACCATCGCCTGGAATAGTGAGTATTCCATATTCTTCTTGCATTGGTAGTTTCCTATAAAGCACAAGGGAAAGCAATATATTATCACTCCACGACACATAGAACAACCTCTGCAATGGATTTTGCTGGGCTGTGAAAGAACACCTCTACAAAAATTTCTCTGATAACTGTAGGTTGCTGGAATTTGCATTTGGCTGCCATAGTATGTTCTATGTTTTTTAGTATCATTAACTAATGCCATTTCCATTGTTTTCTGGATTGATAGTGCATGTGCTTACAAACAAAGATTTGTATGTTTTATGTTGATCTCATATTAGCATTTGTATGGAATTCAATCAGCACCTCTGCTTTGATGAAAGATTCAATGTTCACATTGTTTTATTCCCTTTTACATTGGTGCTTTCATGGTGATTCTTTGGCAGCTATCAATGGTGTGTGAAGGAATTTGTGTGTAAACCATCTTTTTTCAGTTGACTATGGGCATCGTCTATGATCTCAATCCCTGCTATGAGTGTCCTTTTCTCATCATACTAGCATGTGTTTAGCATGTCTCTCATTTCCTCCATTGCTGGATTCATAGTCGTGAATTTTTTTAGCAGATTCTTGCTCTCAACCTTTGTGTTATGCCAGTACTGGATGAGTTCCATGTTTAATACAAATATGGTGTGACTTTAAATAATGCCCTAACTATTTCTTGTCCATGTTATCTCGCCATTGATTATTCCTCAGCTGATTCATGTATTGGAGTAATTTTAATTTAATACAATGTTTTAAAAAATAATGGAATTTTTTAGTTATAAAAATTTGTTTAGAAATAGATCGAATAACTACTAAATCAGTTTTTAATACAACCCCATGCGTATATATTAACTTTATTCTTATATGTTTATGTATTTCTCTTCTTATAATCTACAATTTTTATTTTTCATAGAGAGAATTTATTTTATTCTTAGAAAACCTTAATATTATGTATACTTTAGGAATTTATTTTTCACATATATAAAATTGTTATGAATTCTTGGTAATTTTTTTTTGGCAATTCTTTATTTCTCCTATGAGATAGGGAAGACAAGGAAACATTAAGAAATTGTTCAACTATAAAATAGATAGTTTTTTTCTTGTCTTTCGCAGTGCAAACCCCCATGCAGCTAAGTTGCTGAATCGACATTGACAGTAAAGAGGAACCTCAAATAATTTATTCACAAGTGGTGAAAGGATATGATGAAATAAATATACAATGAGAAATGTAGGAAATAATTAACGCTCTGATATGAGACATGAATTTTTATTTTATTTTTATTTAAAAATATTTAATATTTTTTAAAAAATTAATATTTAGTGTAATTTTAGAAAAATATGAATTGCATACAAAAAGTAAAAATAGAAAGGTTATTTTTTATATCTAAATTTTACTTTTTACTTTAAAATTACAATTAATAATTATTTAACAATTAGATCATAAATATTTTATGAATTTTAGAAATTAGATTTAGTAAAGTAATATTTTTCAATAAACAATATTATTATGTATATATACAAACAATCTTTAAAAAATGATATGATTTGCATGCAAAAAGTAAAAAAATAGAAAGGTGATTTTTTATATCTAATTTTTACTTTTTACTTTAAAATTACAATTAATAATTATTTAACAACTAGAAAATAATTATTTTATAATTTTAGAAATTAGATTTAATTAAACAATCTTTTTCAATAAAAAATTATTATTATTTATATATACAAAGAATCTTTAAATTATTACATCTAATTTTTTTCTTCTAAAACTTAGAAAATTAAGTTTGAAAGAACTTTTCTAAATTGACTATTGCAATAAAAGTAAGTTTTTATATTAATATACTTAAACTTAAAAAATATTGAAAATCTTCAAAAACAAGAAACATATTCTTTGATTAATTGTAAAATAATTTTTTAATATTAGAATGGAAATAAAATTATAAAGGAATGAAAAAAATTGTATTTTTTTTAAAATTAATAAATTAATGTATTTAAAATTAGAACATTTGAAAGTTAAATAAAAAGGAAATATCCTCAATTTACTATTACACATAAAATATGTTTCTAAATTAGTATATTTAAAACACAAAATATATTCAATACTTTTAAAAAAAAATTGCAAACATTTCAAAATGAAAAAAATTGTAAGTATTATATTTTATTGAGAATTAATATATATGTGTAAAGAAATATTATAAATTTAAGTCTAATATAAAAGCTTTTCATAAAAAATGCACATCTAAAATCAATTTAAAATTACAAAACTAAGCACAAAAGATATAATAATTTTATTATTACAAATAAAAATAATTATTTAAACTAATATATTTAAAACTAACTTATTTATCATATACATTAAATAATTTATCTAACATTGTTAATTATGTATTTATTATTATTTACAGCTAGATTACGATTATGATAGATTTTAATTAGGATTTGAATTCAATTAGGAAAAGGGTTAGGGTTGAGGATCAATTAGAATTATGAGTAGAGTTAGAATTATGGTTAGGGTTACAATTACAATTAGGGTTAGTGTCAAAATTTAATTAGGGTTAGTGTTAGAATTATAATTATGAGTATAGTTAGAATTATGGTTAGGGTTACAATTACAATTTGGATTATAGTTAGGGTTAAGGTCAAATTAAGGTTAGGATTCTAAAATAAATCTTGGGATTCACATTAGGGTTCGGGTTCAATTAGTGTTTCGATTATAGTTTGGGTTCACTTAAGGTTGAACTTCAATTGGTTAGGGTTAGGGATCAAGTTCAATTAAGATTGAATTTCAATAGGTTTAGAGTTAAGGTTAGGGTCAGGGTTCTAAGATAAATCCTAGGATTAGGGTTGGAGTAAGGGTTAGGGTTAGGTTTGAAGAATAGTTAGGGTTAAGGTTTAGGTGTATTTAGGGTTAAGAGTCAATTCTAGGGTTAGGGTTAGAGTTCAATTCGTGTTCAATTAGGGTTAGGGTTTAAGGATAAAGTTTGGGGTTAGGGTTAGGGTTGGGGTTAGAATTAAACTAAGATTAGGGATAGGATTATAATTAAAATAACTTGGATTAAGATTAAATTAGGGTTATAGTTAGGGTTTACATTCAATAAGGATTAGGGATCCTATTCAATATAAAAAGGGTTAAAGTTAGGGTTTAATTCTAACCCTAACACTATTTTAACCAACCCTAATTCTATAATTAACACTAATTCTAATTGAAACCCTAACCCTAATTCTAACTCAAATTCTAACCCTAACACTAACCCTAATGCTAATGCTAACCCTAACCCTAACCCTAATAAACTTAATAATTCTAAGTCAAACCCTAGCTCTAATTCTATTTCTAACCCTAACACTAACCCTAATTCTTATCAAACACTAATTATAATTGTAACCCTAATGCTAACACTAACACTAACATTATTTTTAACACACCATAATTCTATAACTACCACTAATTCTAATTGCAACCCTAACCATAATTATTAAAGCTTGGTGTAAAGGTCAGGGTTAGGGTTAGGGTTAAGGTTAAAGTTAGGGTTGGGATTAGGGGTATGACTCAACTAGGGTTAGTGTTAGGGTCCAATTATGATTAGAAATAATTACCTAGGTTAGGTTTAATCTTAGGTTAGGGTACAAGGGTTAACTAGGGTTAAATTTTAATTAAGGTTAGGGTTAAGGTTCAATTAGTAATATAGTTAGGATTAAGGTTCCCACTAAAATTAGGGTTAGTGTTAAAATTATAATTATGAGTAGAGTAAGGATTATGATTAGCATAAGGGTTATAGTTAAGGTTAGGGTCAAATTAGGGTTAGGATTATAAAATAAAGTTTGGGGTTAACATTAAGGTCAGGGTTCAATTAGGGTTTTTTTTATGGTTTGGATTCAATTAGGGTTGAAATTCAATAGGTTAGGGTTAGGGTTAGGGATTAGGTTCAATTAGGGTTAAATTTCAATAGTGTTAGAATTAAGGTTAGGGTTAGGGTTCCAAGATAAATCCTATGGTTGGGGTTGGAGTAATGGTTAGGGTTGGGGTTGGAGTAAGGGTTAGGGTTAGGGTTTGGGATTAATTACTATCAAATTAGGGTGTAACTAGGGTTACTATTCAATTAGATTTAGGGTTAAGGTTCAATTGATGTTTAATTAGGGTTAGGGTTCTAGGATAAAGTTTGGGGTTAGAGTTAGGGTTGGGTTTAGAATTCAACTATGATTAGGGTTAGGATTACAATATAAGGGCTAAGATTTAATTAGGGCTATCGTTAGGGTTTAAATTCAATTAGGGTTAGGGTTTGACTGGAGTTAGGATTATTATTCGATTATGGTAAGGGTTAAAGTTAGGTTAGAGTTGAGGTTTAGTTATTGTTAGTGTTAGGGTTTTATGAGGTTTCGGGTTGGAATTAAATCCTAACCCTAACCATAATTCTAGAACTAACACTAATTCTAATTGTAACACTAACCCTAACCCTAATTCTAAAACTAAAATTGATTCTAAATCTAACTCTAACACTATTTTTAATTCTCCCTAATTATAAAACTAACACTAATTCTAATTGAAACCCTAACCCTAACCCTAATTCTTTAAATCCTAGGGTAAAGGCTAGGGTTAGGGCTAAATGAGAGTTAGCATGAGTTTTCAATTATGATTAGAATTAATTAGGGTTAGGTTTATTATTAGATTATGGTACAAGGATTCAAATAGGGTTAGATTATAATTAGGGTTAGGGTTAAATTAGTAATATATAGTTAGAATTAAGGTTCCCACTAGAATTAGAATAAAATTAGGGTTAGTCTAACCCTTATGCTAACCCTAACCCTAATAATTGTCTTCCATAGACGTTGCAAATGCTACTAGCATATATATATTATTTATTAACTATATTTATAAAAACATTGAGAGATATCCTTCTCCAGGCATCTATTTATGTAATTATTTATTAATAATTACATAAAAGTGCAATAGACACCTTAAGAAAGATATCATATAGTGTAAAATCTGAAATCTCAAATAGGCACCTATTTAATTAAGGTAAGGGTTATTGTTCAATTGAGGTTAAGATTCAATTAGGGTTACCTAGGTTTAATTAGGATTATAGCTAGGATTCAATAATGGTTACTATTAGGATTTAGAATAAGGTTCAATTAGGGTTCTATTAGGGTTAGGATTCTTCATAAGGGTTATCAAGTTCATGCAAATTCCATGGATCGACAACAAAGCTGCAAATACCATGGCTACAATTGTATCACTACTATAATTATCTGAGAACCAAGCTCGGTACGAATTCTTGGTGGAACAATTGTTTTCCCCTGCCTATGACAATCCTAAAACCCAATTCATTTGTCACCTAACTAGTTTTGATTCACCTAGTTGAAATTCCCTCACTTCGAGTCTTTCTCAAGGGACATATAACTGATGAGGACTATAGAGTTTCTAGACTATAGGAACTGGAGCTACTTGATGAGTGATGAAAAAGTGTAGCCAATCAGTTGAAGGGTTATCAACAAATTATGTCTCATAGCTACAATCATAGAGTCATACCATGCGCATTTCAAGTGGGTGACTTGGTACTGAAAGAAAACCCACACAACCAACAAGATCGAGAAAAGAAAGGAAAGTTCGAGCCCAATTGGTTGGGTCCATTTGTCATCATTGCAACATATGGTTCGGGGGCATATCAACTATCTATGCTAGAAGGGGCCTACTTGAAGATCTAACCAACATCATCCATTTGAAGAAGTTCTATGTTTAAAAATACCAAAAATAGCATAAAAAGTCATGAAAAAATCTATAAAAATTAGAAAATGTCCTAAAAAAATTGTCAGCAAGATGAAAACCTAGCAAACAAGTATTCTTTTGACATACAAAAAAATAAAAATTAAAAAGATAAAAAAAAGAGAAAATACAAAAAAAAAATCAAAAATAAAAAAAATTGTTGCCTTGATAAAAACCTGGCAAATAGGCATTGGTAAAAACAAAAAAAATCACAAAATCTGAAAAGTGCAATAAGAAAAATGGCGAAAAACCTAGCAAACAAGCATTGTTTGTGATTTAGTGGGCTCTCTCATCTATTAGGTTTCTTTCTGCATCATTCATTCATATCCATTTGTATTAGCACCAAATCCATTCACAACCATCATATCTGCATCATGTGCCCAACATATTCTTGAAGTAGCAAGGATTTCATCATGGCTTGATGATCATTGTTATTCCTCGCAGTAGGTTGTGTGTTATCAGGAGTAAAAGTGCAAGTCCACTGAGGGCAATCAACTTTTGAACATTTTGACAGACAAACAACAACATGTGTCAAGTATCAGAATATCAGATCAACAATCAAATATCCAATCAAACCAGGTCAAAATAGCTATGAGACATGAAACTAAAACAAACTAGATGATCTTAATTTGAATAAAATGAATGGAACACTTAAGGCATAAGTTGAATTGTTTTTTGAAATTTGATGGCATCATATCTCTAGAGTGATTCAATGATGTACTGAACTAGAATCACAAGGAAGGAATATTATTTTTCTTTGATTGTTGTCTATAAGTTAACCACTAGTACTATGCAAATTTGTCACGAATCATGGTGACATTTCGGGATTTGCATAGGTAAACGGTTAACTTATGTTTGTTTACGCAAGCAATACTCAGGTCATCTTGGTTCAATTATACCCTGATTCTTGTATTAAATTGCTATATCAAACATCATGAAAGTTGTACTCAGCTCATCATCAGTGAAAATATCCCCTTTGATGCTTGTACTAACTCTCAACATATCAAAAGGTTCAATGATGAAAATCAAGCACATAATTTATTTACAGAATGACAACAGTGAAATGGTTCATCTGGAATTTTTAGGACTGCATGGTTCATATAGATTACATTCAATTTTGTGGTTGTATGATATATTTTTGGAGGTTGGCAAAGATACATATCTCTTTTGAAACAAAGATTGAGTACACTTGGGCATTTATTGCATCTCATTTCATTTTCATTTTCAATTCATTTTTAATTCGTATCAATTTCATATCAATTTCATGTCATTAAATCATCTTACATTGCATATTATTTCATTATCATTTTCACCAATTAGTTCCCTATCATTTTGTATCCTCCATCTTTACTCATTTCATTATCATCATTAGTGGCATTATCATCTTCATTTTCATACCATTATCATTATCATTATTAGTCATATCATTTTTTCATCCATTTCTACATTTGCATATCATTGTTTTTCATAATAATTTCATTATCATATTACCACATCATTTCATAATCATTTTATATTATTTTCATGGCATTCATCATATACCATTATCATTTTTATATTTACATCATTTTATAAGTTATCGTTATCTTGCACATCATTTGTCATCTCATTATTTCATCTCATTTTATATATCACATGCACATTATCTTTTTATATTCATATTGAGTTTCATATCATCATTTACATAAACTTTTCATATCATCTCATCATTTCATAATTCATTTTACATCATATCATCATTTTCACATCATTTTCCCATTCATTCATTATTTTTATCATGGTATTTTTATTATCATTTTTATTTTTAACACATCCTTATATAATTTGCATAATAATACATGAAAAGGAGAAAACACATCCATTACATTCATTTCATCTTTTTTCATCCATACTTCAGAATCATAAATCATTCACATTTCATTTGCATAATCCATATTCATCATATCAAATTCATAAAATCATTCCATTTGCAGATTTACCAAATTATAAAAACATAGACATAAAATAAAACATCATCATACCATCATGTAAAAAGAAGTAATAAAAAATGCATCATCATAACCATAAACAACATGTCATATAGAAGTAACAATTCATATATAAAGATCCATCATAACATAATCAAGGACACATGCATATCAAAACTACCGCTACATATCATAATCTCATCAAATATAAATGTCCATGGGTACAATGATATCAATTATCTGAAAGAGATACATAAAGTACAAAAAAAGGGTGTATACATAAACTATTGGAGTGAAAAAGACACTGAGAAGGGGGGGTGAATCAGTGTCATTAACAGTTTTGACAAATTTTACTAGAACTGAAATAAAACAAATTTATGCTCTTATTTATCAATGATAAACTCATTCATGTATTGAATGCAATCACATATAACGGAAATGCGAATTATAATAGTGAAACATAGCATATTAAAGCATTCATGCAATGAATCAAATGAACCACAGATAAGCAAAATGACACAAGATATGTCGAGTGGAAAACCCTCCTCGGGTAGAAAAACCACTCCTAAACTACTGTCTTTCTAGGATTTTATTTTAATAATCACTTTTGACAGTGCCTTATAGAATGATTTCTAAGCACCAACTCAAGGAGCACCAACCCCTCTTTTAGAAACACCGATTTCAAGGAGCACCAACCCCTTTTAGGTTTTCAGTAAGACAATGATGATACAAAGAATCTCTCTATTTCTCTCTTATCTATCAAGTGCCTCTTGATAGACAATATCTAAAATCCTCAACGTTCAAAAATGAACATTCAAAATTTCAGCTATTGTCAAGCCTTAAGACAATTTGATAATTAATTCATATTTCTTAATTTCAATCTCAAAGCTCAACATTTTTTCAATATAGTAGCTATGGTTTTTCACTGTCATTTTTTTGTTTTCACTAAAATAGTTAACACTTTCTCTCTATTTTACAAGTCATCTCAAAAACCCTGATCTATCTTTTTTTCTTCTTACACATATTTCATCATTACATCTCAAGAAATTACAACACAGTAACTTCTTTCTCATTTTTCAAAACAACAGAGGTAAAATTCAAAGTACCCACTTTTTGTCGAGCAACATTGCCAGGTATTGTGTGTGTTTTAGAAAATGTTCAGTCATGGAGGTTTTCTTCTGACAAAAATAGTCAAGGAATATGCATTTTTAGAAAGGAGACTGAACCTTGTCCACACAAGGAGCCTGCATAGGCAATGCTAACCGAATCATCAATAAAACAATAAATATTCCATGTACAATACCCTCGAAAACTGTTGCAACAACACTGTAATTGAAACCTCATAATAATGCACCCAAAAACAATTATCACCGAATCCACGTGAAAGACTGAAAAGATTTGCAGAACGAATAATTACCCACAAATCAAAACACCATCCCTTAAAGCAAGAGAAGAATTAATATGATAAAGTATTTTGATATGCATTTTTTATTATGTGAAATCGACATGAATTATTTCTGACCACAAACAAATAAACCCATTTAATCATTTACTAGAAAGAAGCAAACACATGTCTTCAAATTTTTGTGCCAATACAAGTAAGAGTTCCTCAAAAGACAATTGATAAGGTGAATACCTGAGGAGAATGAAAGAAAGTCTAACATGGAGCTTTTTACTAGACTGACAGAGTAGAAAAACACCATGGACTCCTTCCAGGTTCAAGCCTTTACCCAGTGACAAAATACTGACAAGAGTATCGACCATGGAGAGGATTTTGTAGAGAGTCTCATTCATTGACAAAGAATTGTAGACAGCCAAAAAACATATTGAGTAGATTTCTATGGTGGTGGCCAAGATAGGGTTCCAAACCCTCGAGCTGGAGAAGCACGATAAAATGACCTAATTTCATTTAGCAAGGTACTCGATGACTTTTCCAAGTCATAAGACCATTTCAAGTCTACGGCCCCTTTGATTTGACATAATCAAAATTTATCCATGCAATGCATACTAACAAATTTATTGCCTTTGAATGGATACAAACCATCAATCATCATTGTCAATGTTCAATGATTAAGCAAGTGAAATGCTGACACAATTATGCCTTAAATAATTTGTCATGACCACTTTTTAAAAAAATGTCGATTACCTTAGCCATCCTTGTTGCCAAGAAATCAAAGCCACGCCACTTTCATAGTGGCTTTTAAATAAACATAACCTCATACCTGCTATCAGCCTTAAGGCCTAGTGATTTATCAACCATAAGACCCGATATCATATGCAAATGTAATGATCAATTTTTTTACCTTTATTCAAAGCTGATTGCCATGACATAATGCCCAATATATCCAATGCCTTATGAAATGTAATAAAGGCTAATTCCATGCCAAATTCAATATACCATATGCCCAAGCCATTATCAATTTTTTAAGGAAAACCGATAGGGTTTTCTTAAAACTAAAAACCAACTGCATTTTATAATTCCAAGAACCAAAATAATGGAATGCATTACCTGAACAAGGTTGAATAGAGAAAGATACAATTCTGATGTAGTTCAAAAAAATTATCAAAGCCATGATGTTAGAAATCTGAGCATGCCAATACCACATAAACCTGTAGATCATTGTAGCACAAAATGTCAAACCAGAATTATACTGCGTGAACATGGAAACATCATCCTGTAAACAAGATTCCGTATGATCTGCACATGGATTCAAGAGATCAGTGCCATCAAAGATAACATCATAATGTTGAAGTAAGTATGCCAAGAAAGAATATAAATAGTGCAACCGAATAAACAACCACGAAGATGCCAATCTGAAACACAATATTGTGATTAAGGACAAATAGAAAAAGAGAAGCTCAACATAAACATCACTGGGGAATATTTGTATGAGGATCATGACTACTACTACTGCAAAAGGTAGTCAGTTTCACTAGAGCCCTACCATTGGTATCACCTATCTCTCGTTTGGCAGGCTAACCCACACTCCTAGTGGCACTCCTGGAATGTGTGCGGGAGTGAGTGCAGGATCTGGTACCTGACTGCATATATGCTATCCTCTTCTTAGATGGTACCACCTCAAAATATCTCATATGATAATACTCCACTAAAGAGCAGTCTCCAGCCCCTGTGCAACAACCTTTCCAATAGAGGTTCCCTCAATGGATCTCAATAGTCTCTCTGCCATCCCCTCAGCCTGTTGGGACCGCTATCCCAAGTTGTCCCTCTCTACTATCAGCTGAGCTATCTGTGGGTTGGGAGGTGGTGGCTGAGCCATCTATGCATGTAGCTGCATAGTCATGGCTTGTGTCTATGCTAACTAGCTCTGGAGAGCCTGTACCTGTGCCTGTAGTGAATTAATTTGATCCTAAGAGGGAGCCCTAATAGTAATCCATGGTAATGTGGCTTCCAGCTACTCAACAAATCTTAGTGTACGGGGTCGATTCCTAAATGGAACATCAAACCAGACTCTCCCTCCACCACCATTGTCATCCCCACCATCATCATCATCTGATCTATCATCCTCCTCCTCATCCACGTCAATGTCCATAGCCACCCCACCTATATCCTCCTCTCCTCTAGCAAACTGCTTTGCCTGTCCCCTGCCTATGGTGTAGCTTGTGCCCCTGCCTTTGCTTGTGCCTATGGTTGCCTACATGTCCTCTGTAATGCGGGACCACCTAAAAATGGTGTCGGCTCATCCAGACCTGTAAGCCGAGGAAATGGATGTGTGTAAAAATATGCCGCATAATCCTACCTCATTCGGGCATCTATAACCTTTAGGTGGATATCCTAGAACTCTTGTTGTAACCCAGTGTAATCTACTCTTGCTGCCTCAAATGGGATAAATAGACCCTACTCCGCCACATCCTCTCACCGCCTAGCATAGTGGGCCACACCCTGTGGCATCATCTGTACTCACCCATACTATTTGAGCACCTGCATGACCAAAAACCGCTCAATGATAAATGGGTTGCGACCAATCAAAATCTATCTATTGCGTAGTATGGTAGCTTAATTTCATCATTGTCCCATGTTTCGTAGTCAAAATATGGTCTCCAAATGACTGTATGCATGTCATCTACCACACGTCACCAATACTCTAGCTTTCCCAACTTAGGATAGACAAGTGGACCTGTATATGCATACACATATGGATGGTCAAGCAGATGGTGTCTCCCTACGAATAGGTGGGTGATGGTGATATGCTCCCATGCCTATATCTACAAAAGTGTCATCCCAGAAGAAATACTCTTCCCATCAGTGTATACCACTTGATGGAGATCATTGTATAGATGGGATAACATGCAGGATCCCCATGTGTATCTGGTTTGGTGAAGGATCATATCCTCCAATATCCAGCCCCAACCAATAGATAGTCCCTTCAACCTATGGCCAGGATATAGAAAACCACCAATAAAGTCTGCCTAAACTGAGGGAAGTGGGGCATAACCCTCTACCATCTCCCTCCAAGGGATCTCATACCCGCTAATGTGTAGGTCCTGAAAAACTTGTTTGAGAGCATATGTACCTCCAATCTCCTTATGGTCATAGATAACAAGGTCGAAAACCACAAGGATACCTAAAATCCTGTACACATCCTCGGGTGTAACAGTGATCTCTCAAGTCGGCAAGTGAAATGTGTTATGCTCATTGTGCCATCTCTCAGCTAAAGTGGCAACACTACCCTATTGACCCTATACTGTGGGATCCTTAGAAGTGATCCAAAACCGCATCTAACAATAACACTTGTCTCTGGCTGAGATAATCTGGGAATCATCTCCCAGGTATGAGGAAATCTCTCTCTGATCTGGAGGATTTTCAAATCCTCCTATAACATCAATGCATCATTCAATCAGATCATCGAAAAGAAAAAATCAATCAATCATGTCAATCAACTCAATTGAATCATATCAAAAGAAAATCTATCATTACTATTTATTTTTCATCCAACATGAAAGAAAATTTATCAAAATCTTTGAAATCAAATCAACATCAGCAACATATCAGCCTTTTCTTTACTATTTGTTCTTCAAGCAGGAAGACAAATTTATCTTTACTATTTTCTTTTCAGGCATGAAGAAAAATTTAACAGCCAATCGACTCACATCATATCAAACATTACTATTTATTTTCAAAACACAAGAACAAATTTATTAGATCATCATCAAATTCAAGTAAATCTATCCTTGATGCTACTCAAATTCATCAAGTCAGTTGTCTAATATAGCAACAAACATCAATAAATTATCGAATTTGTCTCAAAATTTTAAATTTAGCTAAATTTCATGGATGCACTAAAACAAAATTTCAATTCGCTAATTCAGCAAAAGCGCTTCTTTATCCATAGATGCACTAAAATAGACGTTCAAAGCGCTAAATCATCAATGGACTATTCTATCAGGTTTATGCGCTAATCTAGCCGATGCACTAAAGCCCTCAATCTATGCATTATTTAAGCATCGTATGTGCATGGTTTTCACCTATGCGCTACTCTATCTATCCTATGTGCTAGTATAACATTCCTATGCGCCAATCTGTTCAATCGATGCACTATCTTGAATGCGCTAATCTTCCTAGGCTATGCAATAAACTACAACTCACATGCGCTAAATCAACTTTCTATGCACTATAACATAATTTGAAAAATTCAAAAAATCAAAAAATTCAACAAAAATTCACAACAGAGGGTTGTACGATATTATTGAAGTTTTGTATGGTACTAGTCGCTGATGTCAGCGGGCCCGCTCGAATCTGTGGTGCTCATAGTGGATTGACATCTCGAAATCTTCTTTGGCAGAGCTCAAAAATCACGAAATGAAACTGTTCAAATGACAATGAATTTTACCTTTTTCCACCTTTGAAGGGGGTACATAAGTTAGGGTAATATTTATTTTTACCATGCAGAGTGCTATTTCGGGAGATAAATTGACGAATCTCCTTCTAATAACTCAAAATTTTTGAATCATCATTAACATCATCCAACAACGTGATTTATCTCCTGAAGGGGCATATGGCATCATCGGTCAATTTTTCAAAGTCAAGGGAAAAAAAATTATTATCTGAATTTTTCTTTCAAACAATGCGTAAAACACATCACTTCAAAGAAGGAAAAAATGTATACATCTAAAAATGGTCATTATAAATCAAACCTGTTAATTAATTAAATATGAATTATTTAATTAATATTCTAAAGTCATGTACACATAAATAAATTTAGTTATTTATTTATATCGTTCATTTTTCTAATTCTTCTAATCTAATTAAATAAATAAGTTTATTTAATTATTACCATCTTCCTCTTAATTAAATTAAATAAGTTTCATAATTTATTTATATTAATCAAAAGTTTGAATGTTTAAATTCAAATAATGGAACATTCCTCTAAACTAATTCTTAATCCCACATTTAAATTAAATATTATAAATATTTGATTTAACACTTTCCTCACTTCACATTTAATTAAATATTTTAAATATTTAATTAACTTCCCTTTTCATCTCTCACACATAATTAAATATTAATTATTTTAATAATGGAAAATTTTAAAAATCCTTGTCACATATAATTAAATTAATTAATTATTTAATTAAAGGATTTATCCTCAACTAGAAACTAACCCCTCATAATTGAATTGTAGAAATGACAACGTTTCTTCAATTTTGAATGAAAAAGGTTGTGTAGGAGGAAATAGTTCCCATTATTCTCTCAACCTTCCATCTTTCTCTAAACTTCTTAATCTCTCACTGTTCATCTTAACAAGTTTGATTTCGACCGTTGATCTTTACCAACTAGACTTTTGCCTCCAAAAATCTATAAATACACCCCTTTTGTGAGTTGAAAAGGTTCCTAGATTTTGTGAATTTACCATGATTATTGTAGTTGCATTTTATCCAACATTTAGCCATCTTGTTTTCTTAAACATAGCATTTCAAGTTCATAGCATTTTCACTTCACATCTTATCTTAAACATTTCATAATCATTTAGCAGTGTACATGCATGTTGCATAATCTCGTTCTCTAAGTTATCATTCTACCAAGCTACTGCTTACATCAACTAAGAGCCAACCAATTACATCGAATCCTTGGAGATAGAGGACAATGGGATGTTTTTGAAGGAGCTATTGTTTTAAAGGTTTTTTTATCTTTAAATTTGTTTCCTTTGATATAATGTCTCATTGGTGTGCTTGTTTATTTTTTTAGTTTAGTCCACATATTCACACACACACTTATAAATTTGGATTTTATGTTTCAAGACCTCATTCTTGAAGAACCCAGTATATATCATGTCTTGATTCATTCATATCTTAGGTTATTCATCTCCCTTACTTTTCTCTTATGAGGGGGAGGTCTAATTTTATTCTTTTTGTTTTCTTTTGTTCATTTTTTTTGACATTCATTTGAAGGAGTGGATTTGAGGCTTCTTCCATCAAGGGCTCTATTTATAGTGGAGTAATTGGTATTTTCCTCTTTTCCTTTCCCTTTTATTCTTTTAGATTAGGTTGATTCCATTAGAGATGCCCCAAATTCAAGTCTTCCAGACCTTCATGAAGTAGATGTGATCTATTACTCTAGTTCTTAATTAGAGATATCCCATTTTTGTCACGATATTTATCGATTCTTGTCCATATGCTCAATTTCTTGTAAATATTTAGGGATATTGAGAATGGTTTTTGCGTATGATTCGATTTCTACTTCAAATACCATATAAGAATGGAGAGAATCTAAGAGATAATGAAAAACACAATGAACAATGCATAAGGTTGTATTTAGTTGACCCAAATAATAACGAGTACAAAACCTTTCATATATAGGCAAGGAGGAGCCAATTTTGCAATTAGATAAAATGACAAGTGCCCCATGAAGTGGCACAAATGTATAGAAAAGTGTCCTATAGGTGTCAACCTTAGGAATACTTGGAGTGTGCAAACCTGCCTTATGTGGCAAGTGGTGAGATGAAAAGTATTTCAACTTCAAAAGGTATGTGCATGAGGTGAACTAAAAAACTTTGTAACCTCTAGAGGTTTACAAGTTTTCATGTTCTGTTAAACAAGATTTTATCTAACCTCATCAACTTAAGTGCACTTTAATGTAGTGAATTAATTAATTATTCACACTAATATCCAATAACCATAATGCTATAGTAAGATGATATACTTATTATTGGAACCTGTAGACATGCAAAATTAACATCATAGTTGATCATTTTCTTTTTAATTAATTAAATCAAATTAATTAATCAATCTCCTAAAGTCTCTTGATTTAAATAAATCACATGCATTCAATTAAATGACTAATATTCCTCTCATTTGATTTTAAAAAAATACAAAAATGCAAATCAAATGTCACACCAGCTAATCACTAGCTTAATTAGTCAAATCTCTAATTAATGCTAAGACTAACCCATGTCAGATCCACTTGCACAATAAATCATTTAATTTGATTTATTAAAAACTCCTATTTTCTTCACAAGGCATATTCCCAAGGAATATGCCCTCATTAACTCCCCTTATTTGACTTCTTTGGCCAAGCAAATTTGCCCCCAAATCCTTCAACTATATACATTTATTGTCATTTTCAAAATTCAAATGGGCACATTGGTCAAAACTTGCATAATCATGGGCCAATCATATTGTGATAAGTGGCTCTCTCCTATTTTTTGGGGATTAGTCCCACATTCTTCAATTTGGCCTCTCCTCTCTTCAAACTCAACTATAAATTGAAGGCTTCTCTCCTTCAAACACACAACACACTCTCATGCAAAGTTATTATCTTCATTTGAGAACTAATTTTGTCCTTATCACAACATTTTATCTTCATCACTTGCTTATCAAGGATTGGGAAAGAGTTCTCTTCTCACATCAAGGGGCACCAATCCTCCTATGGGATGGTGGTTGGTTAAATTAGATTAGATTTACATATTTTAGGTTGCAAATGCTTTACTTCATGTTTTTCTTTTCTATGTTTGATCAACAATTTCATAGGGAGGGGCGAATTTCAGTTTACTGACAATAACTAATCCATCCATTGTTAGTTTGTTGTAGATTTTTCTCTCACATTTTGACGCTAGAAGGAGGGCTTTGATACATATAGTTTATCATTTTTTACTAAATGGTATATTGTTGTATTTGGTAGCTTTAAAAAAAAAAAACACGTTGAGTATGTTTAGAAAGAGGAACTGTTCTTTCTAGAGATCGTTGATTCAACTTCTTTCTTTTTTAACATAAGTGATCTCATACATAAATATCAGTCCTCCTTTTTTTTTTGTTCGTTAGCATAAGTTATTTCATGGTCTCATTTATTGAAAGCATGGATTTGATAGAGACTACTAATTGTTTTTTTTGTTTTTTCGCTAAAAGATTTTTTTTAAGGTTTCGTTGTTTTATAAACTGACTTGTGACAATGACAGATTAGGATTTGTGTTTTCATATTTTGATGAACTACACAATTAGGGATCATCTGACTGTTATCCACCCATGTTACTATATGAACTGCCTTCATCGAAGGTGCACGTACCTTCTTCTTGTCAAGCTCTACCCATTAACGTTTGTGGTTGTCCTAGATTTTTTGCATATCGTCCATGTCTCTAAAGTGTAGCAGTTTCTCCTTTTACCGTTGGTCCTCCTTGTCTGGTATACCAAGACATATTACTGAGAAGAACGGTCTCATGGAGTGCCTCGATTGCACCATGAATATAAGCCAGTGACCTACATATCTGATAAGAATATAATTTTACACAAATCAGAGAATCTTCTATGTCATTCTTACATAGTGCTTTGCAATACATACTCAAGTACTAGGTTGAGGTAGACTTCACCATTTTCAGAAATAGAATCAAACCAATCCTTTAACATTCCAACATTGGGATGATCCAGATCATGCATTATTTGCAATTCATAATTTATTTATCGTCTATCCTGTAGGACCCTTTTGATGGCTACTATCTCACCAGCCTCTAAGCACTTGGCCTAAAAGACAATCCAGAAGGAATAAGTGCCTACAACTTGCTAAGCTTTGTAACTCATAGTTTGCTTAGGTTGTCACTATTCCCACAGAAATCTGAAAGTCTTTTCACTAGGTTCATAGGCGCGATTAATGTTGTATCATGTAGATTTTTAAAGGGAAATATTTGGGGCGGAAACTATATGCATGTGAGTCAAGACGTAACAGCTATGTCAACACCAAGAAGTTGAGAAAAGACACCATTTGTGTCCATGTCAGAATATGTTGGCAAGTTATGATGTATTTAACAGTGGAGAAAGAATTTTTGTATCTCTTGATACATAGCAAAGATTAGAAAAGATTTTTTTTGGCAGTAAATGTGGACATCTCTGTCAGTTTAATCAATGTTTGAAGATAGATATGTCTGTCATTTATGGTCATTTATTATCACTAATGATGTTGGTTCTCTAAATGCAAGTAGCTATTTTATTGCATTACTGTATGCGCCGATCCTGGAGAAGCAAACAGTGGCTTTGTTGCTATCTCTACGCCATCTCTTTATTACACTACTGTAATCTTTACTTCTATTTTTATTGTGCTAAGTCCCACCAACTGCGAAAATCCCTAGTGGATACACGCAAGGAGCACACTCACCAACGTAAAAAATTTGGGACCAGCATTTGATTAAAGAGATTCAAGGCGTTACTAGCATCTTTGTTCTTTGCATACCCAACAATCATAGTGCTCAATAATTTCTCTTCTGTCTCTTTTTCTTTTGAGTTTAGTAATGCTTCAAACATTTATATTTTTCATGTGCTCGAGTAAATTTTTGGGTTGCACTTTCTTGCAGGTCATGATCTCATTAATATTGCTGATTCAAAATTGATTGGTGCACTTTGGTTTGTAATAGAAAGTAACTTTGAACTGCCGAATTCAGTCATCAATGCAGCAATAAACGAATGTGTAAATGGCATGATTTAAAGGTTCAAATGTCTCTTGCCTGCATGGTATATTTATTGGTTTGAGTTCGGACGCCTAAATCTGTCATTATTTGCCATTTGGTTGGTAGTGAATGATACATTTTAGGATCTAGAATAGGCCACTGGGCTTCCATTTTAGGGTAGACTTTGGAATGTTAGACAGTACCGAATGTAGGTGCATCGATTGAAACGAACATTTATTTTAATAGTTTAAACCACTGATCAGTAGTAAACTCTCAACTAGAAACTTCCCACATGTTCCTGACTTTTCTCATCACCTTTATTTGTGAATGTTATGTTCTGGTGAATGCCACATCTGGTGTAGAGTTTTCGAGGGCTGTAGCTCCATAGCTGCGGTCATGGTTCAATTTCTTTGAAATTATCATTGCAATTTTCTTTGCTATGTGATACTTGTCATTTTCACCTTTGGCGCTGACATATCCATATCCTGTTGCTGATGATCGTAAACACTTAACTTTGTCAATTTCTTGATAAGACATTGCTCTGACACGTAGATACTTTTGGGGCTCGTTCTTTACATGCTGATTTGCAATGTTCCATGCAGGTGACATGGGTTCAGGTTACTTTGGTTGATCATACTTATGTATCACCTTCATATGTCTTTCGAGTGTGTATCCTGAAAACAAGTGATCTAAAGAGATCCAATCATAATCTGAATAGGCTTTGATATAGCACTATTTCTTACAGTTTTGGAGGTCGGTATGTTTGAAGTAGATTTTTTTGAATTTGAAGACCATCCCCTACCTATGTTTTCCATTGCTGAGATACAGTTTATTTCTCTTTGAATGCGTTCGTGGTTCCTCTATCAGCTTTTCCTTTTGGAACAAATTCATCTTATATCCCACTAGAAAGATATCAATTATATGGAAGGCCTTGTCCAATAAAAGCTAAAAGGGTAGGCATCTTGGACTTTACCCTCGGAGGCAAAGAATCAAGTCTGCATTTTTTTTCTGTTAAGAGGTTGTTGGATTGGTAAATGTTGTCATCCCCTTCGCTTCCATTTAAGATGCATCTTGTGCCTTTGAGCTATTAGTGATTTCTAACAATTTGTGCCTTCAGTGTTAAATATGTCGACCAATAATGTTGTTTGAGCTGCATACTTTAAGATCACGATGGTATTGTGTGGATGACAAACGTTTAAAATTTGAGAGCAACTGAAAAATTAAAGATGAAGTGATAGAAAGTAGTACATTTTTTTGATTTAGTCAGCCCTTTTAACATGTCTTTAATATATGGTTTTAGTAATTAAATTGATTGTTTCAATGAATTATAATCCAATTCAACATTCTCTCATATTATATCATTATGCTTATAATTTTTTGATCTTTAAATTTCTATTATAAATTTATATGATCACATTATTATGCTTATTTCAAGATAATAAATGATGACGATATTGAGAGATTTGTTCTTTGTGGTGGATTTATTGACTTAATACTTCTATTGATGTGTAGAGGGACTTTGATAAAGTGGGGAATGACTCCGACAATTGTGGTACCCTTCCAATGCAATAAAAAGCATGACTCACTTATAAATACTTATTTTATTAACCATGATAATTCAAATCATTTGTCCTTTCAATTGAGATCATTTTATTGTTAATAATCAAAACGAATTTAATATTTGTATCCTCACATGATTGTCTTTTTGTTTAATAGGAAAATGAAGGAGGCAAGATTTTCATTTGCATGAAGAACTCACAGCGTTGAAGCATTGGAAATAACCCCTGGAGGTTCTTGGAGTTAAAGAAGATTGAAACCTTAAAACTTGAAGTTAACAAAGCATTTTTTAATGCTTGGACCGTTAATTTTCTACTCTCGTTTTCTGTTTTAAACCAACTCACTTTTCGATTTGGGCTTAAAATCAATCACTAATTTGATCTTTTCAAAGTTGGTTACAAAGAACCTTGGACATTTACTAGATTTCAATTTGGGTTAAAATTTGACAAACAACTTTCACATCTCACTTTGGTGCTTTAAAACGAATCAAAATCACTGCTTTTGAGGTCTAAAATTCTTGAACAAGTGTTTTTCATGCTTTGCAATCTTTTTCACAAATTAATATCATTTAAAAGGCGTATGCGCTTCTCTCGTGCTTCATAACAATCTTGAGAATCAAAATTCTTTTGGTGATATTAGTTTGTTTAAAATATTGCCTTCACACATTGATTTGGGATCTAAAATTCAACAAAACATCTTGCGAGTGTGAGTAGACTTATTGCATGTGTTCTCCCTTTGTTTCTAAACGTAGGCTGATCAAACTATGAATATGTTTGCTTGCTTTTGTTTATCTTAGAGGCCCCGCCTTGTGGGAAAAAGTAATCACCCAAGGGAATGACCCAACCAGTAACACACTAAAGCCAAGTGTATTTCCAGCTAGGATATAAAAGTGGGTACTAGAATAAAAGACAGTATCACATGGTTGGCTCTGACAAGAAGGGCAGGAATGGTCTCTCATCGCACGGGTCAACTCCCATGAACGGAAAGTCCGAATTAAAACCCCTTGTTTAGCAACTTGGCCAAAATCCTATCTATTTGTTGGTGCAAAAGGTCATGTCCTTTGAAGCTTCCCCACGTATACTTGTGGTTTTGTTGTAGAGATGAAAAGTATGCCATGGGAGATTCATGCGTACTGATGCTTGGCTGACCCGAGAAGCGAGTGCACTGTAATAGGGAGCTTGTGTGGTCAAGCATCTAATCATCCACACTAAATATGCATAGCTGGATTTATCTAAGTGGGAACCCAACAAATACTATATTTTCAGCCTAGGGTTGTGCATGTTCTTGGAATTGAAAACACATTGCTTTAATAAAAAATATTTGAAAACAGACATTCACGGGATCCTCAAAATTTCAAACCCTTTAGGGAAGAAAATACCTTTGACGAATTCAAGTGCTCATGCTTTCCCTAGGGATTTCATCTCAATTTTCTTACTAAGGTCAAAAATAGGTAACCTTTGCCTTGATTTCCTTGATTTCCACATAATACACTTTGTGGGACAAAATAAAATTAGGACATTGGACATTCAGCTTGAAAAAAATACTCAAGAACGTGCTTGTGTCAGAAAGAACCGAATCTAAGCAAGATAACAGACAATTAAACCACACATGTGCTTGTAATCTTCTGCCTTATCATTTTCCGTGTGGACATTGGTCTTTTGGTTGAATTAATTTGATGGAAAATCATGTTCTTGAAAACCTTGGTCTTGTAAACAAGTCCTCTTAGGTTCATCTAGGATCAAGTCAAACGTTTTCACCCATTTCAAACATCAATCAAATCTCATTTCACCAAAAAACTCTAGGAAACTTTGAAAACATCACATATGCTAGAGTTTTAGAAAAAATCAACATCACCTTATTTGGCTTAACACATCTAGCCAAATTATCATTTTTTGTATGAGTTTACTCTAGGGTAACACAAATTCCTAGGGTTTACAAGTTCATCATCACCCTGTTTGACTTAACACACTTAGTCAAATTATCAAATCCATAATCACTTCGTTTGACTTAACACACTTAGTCAAACTTCCCTCTTGTGTACGAGTTTACTCCAAGATAACACAAACTTCCTAGAGTTTACAAATGCATTATCACCTTGTTTGACTTAACACACATAGTCAAACTATCCTCAATCCAAATCAAATCAAATCAATTCCTAAAGTCTAGCATTGATCCAAAGTTCCTAAAAGTTTAAACACCCATATCATTCACCCTTTCATCCTTCATCTCATCATTGGTCCTAAACACCTTAGAGATTCAATTTCACAACAAGGTCAAAAAACAAGAAGAACATGGAGTTTAAACTTGACTCATACATCATGAGCAATCCAAGTCAACCAGACTATCCAAGTCTCGCAATGCCGATTGATTATCAAAACTCACATTTATGCATGACACCGTTATCTCCTCCAAACCTCAACAATACAAATGTGAGTATTCCCAATCTAAAGTTTGGAACACCTTTCCCAATGGTAGATTTAAATCCAAATCCAAACTTACATATCTATCAACCACACAATCAATGCATGAGTCTTATTCCAAACAACATTATCCCACCAAATCTGTACATGCGAAATACAAGTTTCCCAAACATGAACATATCGAATCTGCACTTGGTAAACTTTGGGATAGATGCGATTGCAAATAAAACTAATGTTTTTCAAAATCCTAACAATTTGTTGACAACTCTAGATGTTAATTCAAGTCAAGGTAACACCATGGAAAATCAAAGTTACCTAAATCCAAGCAATGTGTTTCCAAATCACAACAATGTTCAATTTCAATCTATCATGCCAAATCTAAACATCACACCGGATCGGAGCATTATCCATAATCAATTTGTCTATGATCCTAGGAAAACACCACAAGGATGCATTCCAAATATGCTTGCTAAAAAACCAAGTCAACCATATCAAAGGTGTCAAGATCAAATTTTGCGGGATCAAATTGCTTCACTTGCCAAAGTAATTGATCCATTGCACCGAGAGACATCTACACCCCAAAATCAATGCAATCTTCCATTAACTGAACCATGTCATCAAAACATTGATTTTTCTCCACAATCACATCAAGAAAAATATCTCCAATATCAAGAAATTGGATATCAAGATCAGGGTGCTACCACAATAATGGGTTACACTTTTTGGGACATCTTGATTTTTGCTGAAATCACATATTTTTAGAAAATATAATGATTTAAGCCTTAAAAAGGTTCCATTTTAAGGGTTTTAATTGAAGGTTTGATCAAACCCACTTATATCAAACCCCCTTGGATAGAAAGCCGCTAGTTTTAAACCATACCTATAATGGAGTCTCTTCTACACCTATCAAAATGCTGATAAAAAACCACTTTTGATTTACCTTTTAGGGGATCAAATTAATTTATTTAAATTATTTTTTTGTAAACATGTAGTCCTTATTATAAGCTTCCCAAAAAGTATAATTTTAAATATATTTAATTTTATTATTATATTTATTTTTTATTTCTTGTGAATGTAGGTTTTTCAATGAACATCGAGGTCTTTGTTTCACGCATACGGAAAAATAGGAAAAGAAAGAAAAAAAATTCTTAAAAATGCATTTACACTAGCTATTGATGTCCTTATTCCAACAAAAAAATAAAAGTTAATTCAAAAGAATACAAAAAAATTTATGCAGCTGAAACTATACTATATCCAAATTATAACTATTTTGAATTAGAAAATTAATTAAAAATATATGTATGCAACAAAAAATTATGAAAAAATATCCATCCACTAGATAATGTTGTGAAAACACTATATTTAAAAAATTAGAATTGTATGCTTTCTATAAAAAAATTTATGCAGCTGAAAGTAAGCATCAATTTTTGAAAATGATGTTTAGAAAAAAAAATAAGTTAATAAAAACTACATAAAATAATTCACAATTTATTTTTTAATTTAAAAAAAAATATAATTAGATTCTCAACACAAAATATCACAAATCACTAGTTTGCTTCATCTTGAAATTCTTAATGGTTTAGCTTCTATAGGCATACGAAAGTGAAGATCTGGTGAAAAATGTTGATTTCAATATCAAGTTTGGCCAAAAAGTGTAACCCATTATTGTGGGATCACCCATCAACAACGTCAACAACAAACTTAGTCACCACATCTCAAAGATCAATCACTGGATCTCCAAAATCAATTACCACAAGGTCAATTTAAAATGAAAATCTCACAAGATAACAAACGAAAGTACACACCACTTGGGGAACCAATCAAATTGGTCATGCAGCCGTTGATACAAGAAAATCTCATTAAAATCTATGCAGGTTCTGACGGGAACCTTAAACCCAACAAAGCCAATTTTTAAAAGGGAACTTGAACCCAACTAGGTTTAAAGGGAAACCTGAAACCCACTTACATCTAGAAACATACCAGGTTTTAGCGGGGACCTTAAGCCCATAAGAACCCAAAAAATGGAATTGAGTCCCTCGCATCATACCAAGTTTTATCGGGGACCTTAAACCCACAACACACACCATCGAGAGTTGCTAGGTAGGAGGCCATCCAGTCACACCAACAGGAAGAAGATGATCTCTTACAACCCCCCACACACGACAAGCTGAAACATAACCCACCTCAAAAGGGGTTAGCTCCCCTCTATAAGAGAAGATGTCAAGAAGGCCCTTACCACCACTATAGTTAGGCTATAACAAGAAACAACTCCACCTCCATATGAGCATGCACCACCTCAACAGGTATTGTAACATAGCAGATCAACAACAAGGAAAGCTCCTCCACAAAACCACAATCCCCAATTCTACCTCTAGAAGAGAGGGCTCCACCTCAACAGGAGTAATCTTCACCTCAAAAGAAGACTCAAATTGGAGTAAAGTGAAGAGAGCTAACCAATTAATAGAAGGGAGCAACCTAACACCCATCAACAACTCGAGGAAAAGGGCCAACAAGAGAGATATAGTGATAAATCCCACCAAAAAATTGAAAATAAAATCATGGGCATAAGATTGGAGCAAGAGAAGTAGCCCATCTAAACCAACTAGGAGCGGCTTTAGCTGAAAAAATACAACAAGAACAACCCGCTCCAGCAGCTCCTCTGAAGAGAGTAACACCTCCAAATAACTAGCAGAGGTAGCCAAAACGGCTCTAGGAAAATTCATCGCCAACAATTCACCGATGGAAAATTCACTACTAGTAATTCATAGTGGGAAAATTGATCACTATAAAAAATTCATTGTGGGAAAATTCACCGCCAGCAATTCATTGAGGCCGAAAATTAATCCCATTAATGTTTTTTTATATATATTTCCGAAAATTTGATTCTTTTTTGAAAAGAATAATTTGATTTATGATAATAAAAAGTTAATCGCATTAACTTTAGAGAATTTGATTTATGATAATAAAAATACAAATATTTTTCAATATATTTTATGATAATAAACATTCATGTTAAAAACATTCATATCAAAATAAACATAAAAAATATTTTAAAAATAAAATTGTCAATAAATTGTAACACAGGTGAAAATTACTTGGCGGTAAATTTTACTTGCCGGTGAATTTGTCATGGCGGTGAATTTTCCCACGGTGAATTGCTGGTGGTGAATTTTCCATCGGTGAATTGCTAGCGATGAATTTTTTGTATGCTAGCCAAAACAAACCCACACCCCAATCGCAAAAAGAGCAAGAAGAACCAAATGGGGATACTAGACAACGAAACAACAAAGGGGCAACCAATGCCAACCAGAGAACCACAATCAATAGCAACAGGGATGGGAAAACACCACTCCCCAAAAGCCTTAGTAGCAAAGAAAACTTTAAAGCCCAACCTCTTAAGGAAAACCAACCCCAAACAGGGGACCTACGAGAACAGAGCACTAGAAAGAGAAAGCCCACCCCAAAGGATAAAAAACCAATAAAAGCACCAACCAAGGGAAGTGAACAAAAAAAAAAGAAGCTTTACCAGAGTGCACTGGAAAAGCACCACTAAAGAAAAACATGCAACAGATCTCCATAAATGACACCAGACACCAAGGCATCTAGACGAGCATAGAAGAGGGAGCCCAACACACAAAAAATCCATCACCTTAGCAATGAAGGCAACCACACCACTAGAGAAAGGAAAGAAAACCCTCCACAAGGAAACAGAGGTGCCCCAGCCAGAGCTATAAGCTCCTAGCTCCCAGAAGAGACAATCACCAACCGCGAAACACTCCCAAAGACGGCCAAGCAATCAATGTCTAGTGAAGGGAAGGATCCTAATAGCCCCAATGACTAGGCAACAACATCAGCCACCTCCAAATCCTCAGCATTGTCCACAACAGTGCCATCCTCATCTGCCTCCACGACACCCACCTCAACAAGAACCAGGCGCATCCAGGAAAAAAAACTGGAGAAACCCGGATAGAAAACATAGGCCATCTGCCTTGTCATCACCTTCAGACTCCTCATCACTATCAAAGGATTTGAAAACTCCTCTCCCGCCCAAACCGCTCCACCCGTTCAGCTCCATATCGGAACCTCAAGTTACCCACTACTTCGCCTCTTATCATATCCTACTATCTAGTTTATGTTGAAAAGGGTGAAAAACTCTTTTTTTTTTCTTGAGAAAAATCATCATAATGTTGTTGTCCCACTATGTGTTTAATTGTGGGTTTTCATCTTGAATCAAATCTACATAGCTTGCAAAAAGTATAAAATAGTCATTACAGAACTCTCTAAATCATTTATATATATTTAGTGTTTTTCCAATGCAACAAATTACCCATGATATTTGATATATTATGTAGACATCACATATATGAAAGTGAATGAACCAAGAATCTATATACTTAATGGTTAAAAGTGTACAACAATTGTTATACATTTTACAATTGAAACAACAAGCTAAGCAAGATTGTTTATGAAAATATAATTTAAAGCTAATTGTACCTATAGTAGAGTAGTACAGAGTGAATACTCAATGCTTCATCCTTATGATCATCACATAAAACTAACGAGTGTTAGTAAGACCATTTGTTCTTATCCAAGATGAGTTCTCATGAAAATGTTTTGTCATGAAAAATAAATCATTTTGAAGGAATTTGAGCTAAGCATAAAGCGAAGTATAGTTCCTATCATGACAACTGATCTAACTAATCTAGATGCTTGATGAAAGAAAAAGTGTTGATACTTGGAGAATTGTGATGAAACTTATAAGAATCTACAACTAGTGGTCAATACTCACTCCAGGCTCACTTTTTGAGTACACAAGACCAAGTTATACTTGTGCTTTCTCTTTCAATATTTTGTATTATGGTCATCAAACTCCTCTACCCTTTCTATTTGAAGGGGCATCCATAACCTGTATCAAAGCTCTCATTTCAACACAGCCAGGGAGGATGTCGACGAAGGTGGTAGAGTAAAGCTTTACACCTGCCCCATTTCATTTCCTTGCATCCTGTGCATATCCTGCAATTATGGTATTCCATCCTTCCATATATTGGATACATATCTACGAAGCTCTACTAGATTTGTATACTTCTTTAGAATAAAGGTCCTCGTTGTTAGCCATAATTGCGGCTCTCCTTTGAGGGCTTTCTTAGTTATAAAAAATATCTAAAACAGAGTTTTATAAATAAGAAAAAGAATTCCCAATATTCTCCATTAACTCTTCAAACTCACATTGCTTGCTACATTTTTATTTGATTCTACTTGTGCTTCCCAACCAAATAAAAATAAACATTTTCTAATGAAAATAAGAACCAAACATCAATATATATCTCGGTTCTAGACGTTGTTATTTGTTTTGCTCAACCGACATGAAAATGTTTACCACGATACCATATTTGACAGAAACTCCAAAACCAGCATAATTTATAATCTATTTTCATTGTCATTTCAGATTCCTCTTACAAACACCTCAAATGAAAGCAGACCTGCCAATGCGAACAACCAAACACCGTCAGTGATTTATGCTAAGCGGACCCAAACAACCAAACACTGCTCAAGGAGATTATTACTTCATATATTTGTCGCACATTTTCTTGAAGATAACATTCCAATACACTTATTTAACACATCATACACATTCATTCAATCACTCGCCAAAAAAAAATGGATGCAATGAAATTAGGAGTCATGTAGTTTGCAAACAAGTTTTTGATACTAATAACATTGGTCCTGATATTTGAAGGGGTGAGAATAGTTTCAACAGAGTGAATATGTGCAGGATCATGATGGGTCAAAAAGTGGCAATATGATAGGTATGTGGCTAACGATTTTTTTTAACGCAAAATTGATGAAACAAAAATGGATGTTAAAGGAGATTTTCAACTTTCCACCAATATAAATTATGCTTTACTTTGAATTTAATAAATAAATATTATTCATTTTCTATTGAATTATGATTAAAGTCCCAATTTTTAGGCTGATTGAAAAACATCTACAACTTTCAAACAGTATCATATTTTTTTAATCCAAAAATGCGTCACATTCTATGCTTCACATAATATAAGATTAAAAAAGAAAAATAAAAATTCATGAAGTTTTGACCAAGTTAAGGTGGTCAGACATACGAGTCTTTATATTTTTATTAAGTTGTCATAAAAAAATTATAATTAATTATTTACTTGCAAAAAAATTATAAAAAAATATTATCATTTTAATGTGGTTGGGGTGGTTAGACAAACACGTACTTTTTCTTTTTTTTCCTAAAATTTAAGTACTACTATATTGAAATTTCAAATTTTCACCAAATAGATTTTATTTTTTTGTAAATAAACTTAGTAATTTAGAAACTACATTCAATTTTCTACAAATTCTATTTTTACATATTTTTGAAATAATATAGATAACTTATAGAAATATATATGTCAAGTTGTCTAACTCTAATTCTTCTGAATTTTTTGCCACTTAAGGACCTGATTTTTCCATGATGATCCTGCACATACCCAAGTGCGACTATTCTAGCTAGGATTAGTGTTCTCTAGACTTATTTTGTAGTACGAATGCACCCTGTGATAATGGAGGCACTTGAGCTTGATCTTGTGCTTAAATAAAAACTATACGGAAAAATAACAACTGTAGAAAATTTTAGAGAAAAAAAAAATCACATAACACTCAGATTTATGTGGAAAAACTTGGTAAAATAATACTAGTAAAAAACCATAGGAAAAATATCTTTCGTATTGATTCTCAAGAATTACAGAGTTACAACAATCTCAAATGAGATCTAGCCCCTTCTTCAAAAGGAGGGAAAGAATACCTCTCAAAACTATTATAGCCTTTAGCCTTCTTTCTACTACTTACAAATGAGGGAATGCTCTTCTATTTATATATAAATTTGATAAACTTAATGTTATAATTAAGTTCTCAAATTTTCCACCTCTAATCCTTCGAATGCCAGCACTATAGTCATATTATTGACTAGGCCTATATGTGGCTCTCAAGCATCTACAAGATTGACACATATAGAGTCAAACTTGATTCTATTATGAATCACTAAACAATTTACTAAGTCAACACAATATGACTCACTCAACTACATGTATGACACATATAGGAGTAGATTCCTAATTGAATATTGCTTTTATGACACATATAGAGTTAGAGTCATATTTGACTTCACTTTCCAACATTCTCCCACTTGAAGTCAAATTTCAAACTCATGAATAATTCCTCTACTAAAAGACCATTGCCAATGCTACCTACCATCACATAGTCTACAAACCAAGAGCAGTTTTGCACCAAATGAACTTCTCTCTATCAATAGGTTTCGTCATAATATTTGCAGGGTTTACATCAGTGTGAATCTTGGCCAAAGAGATTTGTCCTCCTTCCACCACTTCACGAAAAAAGTGATATTGAATATCAATATGGTTTGTTCTGGAATGGTATGTTGAGTTTCGTGCTAAGTGTAAAGCACTTTGACTATCACAATGCAGTACCATGTTATCTTGCTTCACTTGCAATTCACCCAAAAGTCTATGAAGCCAGATTGCCTCCTTGCTAGCTTGTGTTGCTGCCATATATTCTGCCTCAGTAGTAGATAATTCCACCACTGTTTGCAACTTTGACACCCAACTAAAAACACCTCTAGCTAAAGAGAAAACATAACCTGTTGTAGAATTTCTCTTATCTCTATCTCCACCAAAATCTGCATCCACATACCCATCAACTTGAAAAATACTCCCACTATAATAGATAGCAGCATCTAAAGTGCCTCTCAAATATCTAAGAATCCACTTCATAGTTGTCCAATGATCAGAACTAGGAATCGCCATGTACCTAGTGACAACTCCCACTGCTTATGCAATGTTTGGTTTGGTGCACACCATGGAAAACATAAGGCTTCCAACTATTGATGAGTACAGTACATGAAACATCTATGTCTTCATTTCTTCTATGCTAGGGCACTGTTCCGACGATAATTTAATATGAATAGTAAATGAAGTACTAATAGGGTGTGCATTCTGCATATTGAAGCATTGTAGAACCTTCTCCACATAAATTTTCCGTGACAACCATAATTTCCTATTATTTATGTCTCTATGTATCCTCATTCCAAGAATCTGATTTGCACTGCCTAAGTCCTTCATCTCAAACTCCCTAGCAAGCTGAGTTTTCAAATAGATGATTTTATACATGTTGGGACCTGCTACCAACATATCATCAACATACAATAGTAGAATAATAAAACTGCCATCATCATACCGTTGAACATAGCCACAATGATCATCCTCACATCTACTAAAACCTAAACTCATCATGAAGGAATCAAACCACTTGTACCAACACCTCGGCGCCTGTTTCAAACCATACAACGATTTTCTCAACTTGCAAACTAGATTCTCCTTGTCTCTTTCCTCAAGACCTTTTGGTTGTTGCATATAAATCTCCTCAGAGA